>JAQIXP010000877.1:0-21673 GCA_034700285.1 Proteroiulus fuscus
TGGCCGAGCGGATAACGATGGGGTTTGATTTTTTGGAAAGCTTATTTAATTTACTACAAAATGTATAAGATCGATTTGTGCATTCTATATTTATTTATCGAAGTTCAAAGTTTACCATTGAGTTTTTCGCCACATTTTGCCGGATTGTACGGCTTACAGGGCAGATAAACAAAAAAAATCATGCATCAAGTTTTAGTAAATTCATAAAAAATCAAATCCCGTCAATTTATGTTTAGCCATTATTAATTAATGTGTACCTTCATTTAACATGGAGATTCCCATAGGAGCATGCATGCTTTCAAAAGTGTGGACAGCCCCCTTAACGCTCTACCAATGCTATAGGCCTAGGCCCCTATATGATGTAGTTCAAAGTATTTTTTTGCAAATTAATGTTGAAAAGTTACATGGCTAAGCTTCAAAATTTCACAACCATTAAAAAGAGTCATTGCTTGACTATTCCCTTAAATGATCATTGGATCAACAAGTATAAGCAAACCCACATTTATCATAAACTTTTTTTTAAAAAATTCAAAATATATTACAAAAACTTCAAAGCAGTATTATTACTAACGTAAATAGGATTTACAAAAGGGCGGGGGGGAATAATCCAGTTGACCAATTGGGGGGGGGAAGAGCACAGTGGTTTGGGAGACGACAGTCCCCCAGCAGGGGTAGACTCCATGGAGCGTAATCTTGGATCATATGCCAATGGGGATTATTAGCACTCAATAATACCAAACCTACACCATCCTCCCTGTCCCTCATGTTTTTATTTTACAATAAAATGGACATCATTCCATTCATTATTTATGGCAACCTCATTTTAAATGTCAACTGTAATTGACGTCTTTTGCCATGTTTCCATTCTGATTCATTATAAATTTATCAAACTAGTATTTATATTATAATGCCTTAGTTAAAGTGCATGCATACAATCGAATGCCATGTAAGAACTTCCGGAACCACAATACAAAACACAAATGCTTACTCTAAAATGTCTGTACACTATAAATAAGTAAATAGAACCGCGTATGACTTGTTTAAAAGTCAAAACTTCAGAAAAGTTCAAAAGCTAATGGCAATGTCAAAGCAGTCGAGTAGGCGATGTGACATCACCGATCCTATACATTAACGTTGTCAAAAACTATAGCGTAAGGACAATTTCAATCATATTCCAAACAAGAAAAGCATATAAAAGTACGCATTTTCTGTAAATAACCACTTTCTGACTAGTATCACAACAGTATAGACTACCTTAGGTCTACTAAATACTAGAAAAACCATTAAACAATAGGAAATATGACTTCCACATTGGCAGGATTTATGCTTTTTTGCAGCATTGCATTAGCATCATGTCTACTTCTACCGAGCATTTCAATTCCCAGTATTTCAAGTATTCCTCATCCATATCCTGGAGAATGCCCAAAATTTTCTCAAATGCAGAATTTCGACAGTAGCCGAGTATGTTTATATTTCGATGTTTCGTTCGAATAACTAATCATATACCTATATAATATATGCATATACTAATTTTGTTTTTGGTAAAAATAGGTAACTGGCAAGTGGTTTGGTCACTATATAATCAACGGTGGAATTCCCAATATGGCAACAATTCATTGTTGGAGTTTTAATGCTTCGAATGGGGCAAACGGAGCCATTGAGGCCAGTGCATCAGCATATGATAACGCGTAAGCATTTTAGAATTAAAATTTCTTAATAGGCCTATAATATACATAGGCTACTATAGTCACTAATGCTATGTATACAATTCAACACCTATATTATTTTCTGGTAATTTCAAGCCTTAATGTGGAGATTAAAATGCCTGTAACGGTGGAACCAGTAGCAGGTCAACAATCAGAATACGTAATCAAACAGCGTAAGTTAATTCCCATTATTTTGGATTACAGGGTACACAAATTTGCTTCGTATTCTATTTACAATAATAATTATTGGTTGTTTTTTATCTGAAAAAAGTGATTTCTTGTAAATTTTCTAAAAAAAATTATGGAAACTGAAGTCAAACTCAAAGATATGCAATGGATTTTATAATTACAGTTACTATGGGGCCCCTGATAACATCGATGGTCATCCTGGATACTGATTACAATAACTACTTTGTTAAGGTTGACTGTTTCGATGTAAAAGAAATAGGCTATGCTTGTACGTATATTGAATCTAATACTGCATGTATACTTATTTTATCAACATTAAGACTATATATATACTGGGTATAGTTAGAAATTGTGCAACTTATTTAATTTTCTAAATTTCAGATTCTGTAAATGTATACAGTAGACAACCTACAGATATGGATGCAGCAACGCTTAGCAAGATTAGTGCAATAATTAAGGCACAGAACATTACTTCAGACCTCGTTTATGTTCCCCAGGACTGTAAGCCTTCCCTCCAAAGCCAAATTGCTAATTTCTTTGGAAAAATTTTTAAACAATAACTGACAATTATCTCAAACACAAAACCACTATATGTTTTAAATAATAATCAAAATAAAATGCAGGTTTAAATTTCAAAGATGGAGTCTTATTTTTTACAAGTTTATAATCATAAGTATGAGTTCACGATTAGTTTAATTTCAAAAGAGGATAGAAACTGGATTAAGTTGTATGTGTAATTAAACCACAAATCCCTTATTGTACACCATATGCAAATTATTGAGATGTTACATTTCGATATTAATAACCACAGTTTTCCTGTAAATATCATTCTGCAATGGATGCACTTAGCCCCTCCAAAGTTTCAGAAGTCAGCATCTCTCGATCTCCACCAACTTTCATCATCAGATTATTTGCATCAATAATAATTTAAAAACTCCTCAGGCAAATTGGGATTTCCATAGCAACAATATTATAAAGCTGCACTGTCCTGAAGAAATTTGGTTCAAAAATGGGGCTCAGTGCACGTGCTTTAAGCCAGCAAACCAAATGTAATTGGCACGTGCTTGGAGCCCCAATTTGAAACAACATTTCTTGAGGACAGTGCAGCTTTAATGTACGATTTTCATTTCTTATGAATTTCTGAAAGATCTGCTGCCCATTAGTAGGCTACATTACAGTCGTTGTTCACTACAGTGACTACACTAAATAATTATGTAATCAGCAAACATAGTGGGCATTAGCAGTTCGTCATGGCAATAAAATTAAAACTACAAAACTTTGGTTGGGGCTAGGATCATCCTACACATCTACATACTTGATCGGAGTGGGAGCTATACAATTAATCATGCTCCAATGGCTCCAATCGAAAGTATTAACTACGGATTAAAACCGTTCTTACCGTTTATTTTATGTTAGACACAGGATCATGTCCATCTTTATTGCAACATTTGAGATCGAGGCACGAATTATCATGTTTCCAGTAAGTAAGCACAAAACAAATTAATTGAAAACTTAAACACTGTTGAAAGAAGAACCACCATTTTACCACGTGATCGATCAACGACGCAACTGTTAACATGCTTTTAGGGTCATCCATAAATAGCATGAAAATGCCGCCAAAATTTATTTATAAAAATAGGCATAGCGGAGGGGGCAATCGCCCCTCCCACTGCCTGTCTGGACACCCCCTCAGAAAAATCTTGGTCAACCAGTTAGTGTGTGTGGTTTTTTTTTTTTTTTGGGGGGGATAAGCAAAGGCGAGTCCAAGATATTTTTACAAGGGAATCCAGCATGCAAAATTTTTTAAATGGACTTGAAAAAAATGAATTGTTCAGCCCCTCTCCCCTCTCAGGCCCCTTCCTCCCCCCATACCCATTGACCAATGACGTCTCACTTATTTGAAACCATCACCATGACACTACAGAAATAAATATTTTAATTTTCTTTGCAGTTTATTCCCCCCCGAAGTGCCCCCCACCCCACACACACATACCATTTCTATTATTGATAAATTTGGGAAGGGGTGGGATGATCATACTTATAAATATAAAAGGTGGGGGAAGGGTTTACAATTTGCCCTGGCACGATTGCACACAAAAAGGGAAAAGGGGTTAAAAACACCAGCGCGAGCAGAAAGGGTTGAATCCCCTCCTACAGGCCCGTAGCCAGGGGGGGGCCATGCCCCCATTTGAAATTTCTTGCAATACCTTAGACATGGGACAAACGTTTTGATTCCCCCCCCCCTTTTCTGCGAGCTGGCTACGGAGCTGCCCTCCTAAGTCTTAAATAATTCATTTGCAACAATAAAATATTAGAATGTAAACATTTATTGTAGAAAACACGAGTCGAACGTCATATTATCATCATCATCAATAGTTATCACCCTGATCAAGATCAAATACAGATAATTTCTATTTACATCAATATTTTATATGTATATCATGTGTGTACGATTTTGACGATGCACGAAAATTAAAACTAGGCCAGCTACGGAAAATCTATCAGTAAATATATTTACAAGGAGTACTAAATAGGGTATTAAGAGAAAGAGAGAAATATCTATGAGAAATAAAAAGAAATTAACCAGAATGGGAAAAATAAACAATCACAAACAAAGGGTAAGCGGTTGCAGCTGCAACTTCCGAAGCTAAAAAAAAAAAATAGGAAAGGGTAATGCGTGGATTAATAGACTTTACATGGCAAAGCAATAAGCACTTCTGCTTCCAGCATTTGCCATTTTTGTTAGGCTTTAGTTTAGCTTTGTGCTTCTGTGTAGAAACATTTAATTAATTGGTTAAATAATATCTCTACCTACTAAAATTATTAGCACGTTAAAGATAATTACATAAGGAGATCTAAAATGGATTAAGCAATTACACTTCGATAAATTAAAAATCTAGCAAACACCAACTAATACAATTCTTTGTTATTAGAAAATATATGTGAGCAAGTGCCAACATTTTTAATTTTATATGCAAAGTTGGATTGGTTCCTGAAGTGACAACCAATTGACTGGTAATGAAATACCTCCAGGGAGTCCAGGCTTTGTAATTTATGAATAAATTACAACTGCGAGTATTTCTTATCAGAAACGTCATTGTGAAAGTAAATTCTACAAAGTTGTGAACACATGAATAATTAAGAAAATTATCCAATTTTCCAAAGATACTATTCATCAACTGGCAAGGTGTTTACTAGCTTTTTAATTTGCAATAACTTGCTTTTTCTCCTTGAAGCATCTTCCTAAACTTGCATAAAAGACGTGTCAAGACATTCTTAATTAATGCATAATACCTTTTTTTTCTTCTAAATTTCACAAGAAATGTTGAGCTATAGAAAAAAATCAAATGCAAGGCTAATTATTGTGAAGTTTAGGAAGATGCCTAGTCTCGATTGTCCCGAACATTTCTGCAACTAAACATATTTTAATCTTCCTTTTTTAATTTAAAAAAGAGAAGAACAAAATTTAGGTATGGAGGAACCACAAGTAATCGACACGAATGGAGAAGTTACGATAATGGTCAACTTCCTGATACTTAAAATTTGTGTTGCGAATGGCCATCGAAATGGCTGAAATTAGCGATTGGGTGGTCAGTCAATACGGTACTCAAAAATGACACAATTTCTCATCATCAGTAAGAAATATGCACATATATAACTCTATATATTAAATAAGTATATTAAAAAAAATAAGGTTTTGCTTTACATCAATCGCTCATCTAAGAAAGGCCTACCGAAAAAAAAAAAATTCAAGTTGTAGCAGTTCCAAAGTTTTACCTACATAGTTTAACTTTGGCTGCACAAAACCTCACTCATTTTTGCATTTTTTTTTAACTGTCTTTTTCCTCACTATAATTCTCTAGCATCTTAGTACCCTACCTAGCATGCACAAACAATTTATCGGCAAACATTACTTATTGTTATGTGGAAAGCTATTATTATAAAAGGAAATAGTATATTAACTAAATCCACAGAAATGTCCTTAAATATTAATGAACTAAAGCGTGTTTAGCACGATTCGGTTAATCAAAATGAATTTTTTTTCAGACTTCAGTCATCTTAAACAATTTTATGCTTTCGGCCCTATGGAGTAATACCTGGCCACATTATTACTGTAACATTACAGCAGCATGAAGACTGTCAGATGACAGATTTTGTTAAGTGTTTTTCTGTATCACATTAAAGGCTTCCATAAATACAAATAAACAATGTTGTTAGTCAATAGGAAATAAGAGCAAAATTATTCTTCTTTTCGCAAAAATTCCCTATGTTGCTCACCTAGATATTTTCATGAAAATTTCCTTCCAATTTACATGCACATTGAATTAAAAACAAATTTCCCTTTACAAAACATTTTTTTTTTCAATTTAGCGACATTTTTATAACTTCTTTTTTAACTAATGAATTATTATATAACAAATTGGATTGTTCAGGAATTTTTATTCTTTGTTTTGGAATTTCCATAAGTCGTTAAAAATTTCAAAGCATATATTCCCGATTATTTAGGAATATGCCAACAATGGAAAATTACTATTGGCTTAAAATTCCCGGAAATGTATACTGGCAGAAATAGTAAAACAAAATAGTGCATGCTTCCATACTATGTGAAACACATGTAAAAAAAAGTTTAAAACAAAACGTAGTAATTTACATTTGGTATAATGAATACCTCGAATTGCTCACTTTTCTTTCCATCTCAAGCATAAATAAAAAAATTATCAATCAATAGGGTGAAAAGAATCATGCTAAACCTGATGAGAAACGCTTGTTTCTATTTTTTTGAGTATCAGTAGGGCTAAAAAAAATTAACACCTGACATAATTAAGTACGTGTGACCGAACGTTTCGTTATTGCTCTAAACACTTTGAGTGCAAAATACGAGCACAATTAACAAACAAGGGTTTTAATTGATAGAAAGGATAAGCAAAGAAAGTGGCAAGAAAAATGATATAAAATTCGTCAAGCCTGCACCAAATTCTACCTCTTCACCGCCAAACTTCTTATTATAAAAATGGAAATTAGGGGAAAATGATGGCAAAGAGATAATTTGGATTGTATCGGGCATAACGAATTAAATGTCTGAGACTGAGGACAAAAAAATAAGAAAAGAACTAAAAATAAACAAGCTACTGAACAGACACTATAAAGTTTCCTCAAACGTGGCCATAATATCACTCTGCCTGTTCATATCGATCTGTCTTGCCATCTGAAAAACAAAAAAAAATTATAAATAAGTACTATTGCAAAAAAAAATCAATTTACATTCTTCTATCATAGTCTAAATAATTCCTTGTTGTGAACACCAGTTTTCATGAATACCAATTTTCATGAAATACCATATAAATATTTGAGTTTTTCTTACTGCTTCTCTCCTTCTCCTTTCTTGCTCCCTCATTCTTTGCCTTTCCCTCTCAGTTGCATTCATCTGTGGTTGCTGTGGTGGTGGTTGTGGTTGCTGCTGCTGCTGCTGTTGTTGTTGCTGTTGTTGCTGCTGTTGTTGCTGCTGCTGCTGGTGTAGTTGTTGCTGATGCTGCTGTTGCTGTTGTTGTTGTTGTTGTTGCTGCTGCTGCTGTTGTTGTTGTTGCTGCTGCTGCTGCTGCCTACTCAATTCTTCTATTTGTCTTTGCATTCCCAACTGTGTTTTCCTGGCTTTCTCAAGGGCTTCTTCTTCCTCCCTCTCTCGCTGTCGTTCCCTTTCCACCCTTATGCGTTCTCTTTCTGCCTGCTCCCTCTGGTGCTTCCTCATTTCCTGTTGCTCGATTAATTGACGTTGCTTGAAAACAACAAGAAGGCAGTTATAAAATTGGGAGAAAACTTCGTAACTGTTGTGAAATAAGAATTTGGCAATTTCAACTTTTTTTACTTCGATAAAGTGCGCTAAAGTAAATGGTCACCTACGTTTAGTGAAATTGTTTTATAATCTTCCTTCATTTTTATTTTATTAGCAACTTTCAAATGTAATAACTATTTAATGTAGCGCTTACTCTGTCAGCCCTCTCATGAGCCTGCTTCCTAAACTGCTGGAATTTTTCCTGATACTCTGTGGGCTTTTGAGCACCAGCGTGAGAACCACCTTGGGCAGCCGACGCCTGAGCAAGGGATGACCATGAAGTGACATTTTTCAGTTTGTATTCCTAAAATTAAATATTTAAAAAATATGAATGCATTAATATCTTGAAGCGTTACTGTTGCTACTTTTCCCAATGTTAGAAAGAGCTTTAGAGGCATTGGTATAGTGATACCGAGCAAAAGAACGGCGTAAATATCCCATTACTGGCAATTACAAGTCAATGGAAATTTACGCCGTTCTTTTGCTCGGTATCACTATAGTTGGAATATTATTTGTCACTTTCTATGGTTTCTGCTTTTTCTCAAAATTTTATCAATAGTACTGGATGTAGAACTGTGCTGTAAGTTTTAAAAACGGACAAAAATTTATATGGAAAATAAAATTTAAGTATGTGGTAGTATTACAGGAACAAAATGGCAAATTATATTAACCGACTCAATCTTTCCCCTTTAATATGTGCAGTCACGCTTTACCCTACTGCAGGGTGACCAATAATATTCCGGTCTAAAATTATAGGAAATATAGGATTTTTTCGCAAAAATTTAGGATTTTTTTTGCAAAAATATGGGATAAATATAGGATTTTCCCGCAAATTTTCAATTGTGGAAATTGGTGCAAAAACAAAGGAAACAAGCTTATCAAAAACCAATTTTATAGTCATGAGAACAAAGAAACTTCAATTGCAAAAACTGATGTGAAGGACTAAGTTAAAAATTTGGTTGTGAGACCTTAGGAACAATGAAAACGGTGAACCTGATCAGAAATTATAGGGAAATATAGGATTAGTTGTCACTGTTTCTTCATGCCCCTCCCCCCCACATCCTTCTTTCATATCATAAGACCTTTCATGATATAAGGATGGATATAAAGCTGAGAATGGTGAGAAAAGAATACAATTATTTACATGGCTTACCTTCTTTGAAGCCGCCGAACTGGGTGCGGACGATTTAACATCCGCTTTCTTCTCTCCATTGGTTGTCAGTGTTTGACCCGAAGGAGGGGGCACTTTATTAGTATGAATCGCAGGCGAAGCATTAGTCATATTTTGAATTGTTCCTTTAAAACTGGTAAGAGCAGCAGTGTCTAGGAGAGAAAAAAAAGATGAGTACAAAAACCGTGGCCAAGTAAATATCAAGGAAATGTAGTTCCCTTACCGTGTTCAGGAGGACTCATTTTACCGACAGACGGCGGCGACCCTGGAAATAAACCTTGCATCGAAGAGGCGTCTTTACTTTTATCTAGAGACGGGCCTCCGGAATAGGCATTAGGCGAAGGAACAGATCCATGATTATTGTCGAGTGAAGGAGATAAATTAGGTAAAACTACAGAAGTGGCCACAGCAGCAACCGCAGTGGAGACGGGATGTAACATTGGATCAAGATTTGGAACGGATGATGGAGATGATGGCTCGTCTAAAAGTGAAACGACTGGAGAGACCGGATGTGTTGGAGGATTAATCAAAGCCGTTGGATCAAGAATGGTATTGGGCCCTAAAAGGAACAAAATACAAATGGTTGGTACTAATCACAACAATAAAAATGATCACAAACAATATCTCCTATAAAATTAAAAGCTAAGATAAGCACATGACAAAGGCAAATTTAATCAATTGTAGCAAAACCGCAAACATAATCAAGAAAATGTTCATGATATTAAAACAATTTTAGCACACAAATTTAAACTTACAATCCTGTTCCTTCTTAACAGCAACGATCGGCACAACAGCTTTCTTTACAGGTGCTGCAGTTGCCATGGACATTGGCCGTGCCGGCTGGGGCGGAAGATTGTGACTGGCAACAGGCTTTTGAGGAACAGCTAGACGATAAAACATGACAGTCATTGTAGCCTTAATCAATTTTCTTAGCATTAAGAGGAAAGTTTGCAGCAGAATGGAAAGAAGGCAACGTAATAACAGAAACTTACGTTGAATGGAGACTGAAGGTGTTCCTAAAATGGCATTGAAACTCTGTTGCTGTGTGGACTGAAGACTCGCATCCGATGGATTTAGTACCATTGATGGCTGGAAATTGCCAATCCCAACTTCAGGTTGAACTGGCATAGTTGTTTGCTGAATAGGTGGAAGCTCATTCTTTATTTCTAACTTTGGTGCTGAAGCCTGCAAAAAAAAATTGTTAGTAAACTACGGTAAAAATACAGATCTGCATTAAATATAGTCATTCAACATTAATTGCCTTACAGTGACACTTTTAAATGCTTTAGCCAAATTAAAAAACTAAGAATACAGCCCTTTTAATGGACAAATAATTTTACAATGAAGCATATCTGGTATCTAACAGTTCCCCTTGTTATTGCTGATATTTTCTTCTTTTGATTCATAATCTTAACTATTTCAATCTTGTAAACTTCATAACACTTATATTTTCTCAGGTACAGGAATTTTGCATAAAAATTAAAAAAGTAATTTTGTAATGCGTAAGTAGGCTAATCCGTAATTATTACAAAATTTAGAATTAAAAAGAGAAATTGCAATATATACCAAATATTGGTAGGTTTTTATAAATACAGAAATTTTATTCAAAACTAACCTTTGCATATGTAATTTGATCAATTGTTAAATTTTTCTTTTTTAAAGCATTTTTTCACTAGCACAAATCAATATTTTATGCCCAAGATACCATCACATCACAGTAGACCGCCTTTAATAATTTCGAAGTTTATAAGTACTACAGATATTCATAATTAATGAGAGAAAGATAAGTTAATGAAGACTATCTGTAATTATAATTTTTTTTTCTTTATATTTATAAATGAAAAGGTTCTTAGTTCTATCCTAGTCATTGTTTTAAATATTTACTAGGGTTGTTACACATTTTTAACATTTTCTTAAGTTTTTTTTTCTTTACAAATTTCAAGCTTTTCAAAAGAATTGTTTAAATATACTAACTTAAGTTGAAAACATGAATAATCTATAAAAAAGCAATCACTCATAAGCTTAATGGTATTATTAACATGTTATTGAAATAAACCATCTTAAATCTGAATTTCTTGACTAAATCTTCTGCTACATATTTAGTTTAACTATTTTTTTTCATGAGTATTTCAGGTGATCAATGGTTCCCCGAGTTTTGTGCATATTATTAATATTCCAAGTTTTCTTAGGTTGTGTAACAACCCACAATAAACCATTCCAATAATATGGCTATTCCAAAATTTCTTGTCTCTCTCTCTCTTTAAGTTAATGTAAAGTACCATACAAAAGCAAACAATTTCAAATTATTTATAAGAAAAACTTTACAAAATATGAATTTAAATTTTCGAAAAATGTTAGTTCTATAAATTTAATAAAGTCTTGGACACATTTAAATAAAACAGCAAATGCACTTTGCACCTATCCTCAACATTGCTTCTGATGAACATTTACTTTTTTAATTTGGAAAAAAATTTCTATGGAGTGTTCAAGAGTTCAATGTGCAATGTGTCTGTAGCACATCAACTGGGGTTTTGATTTTCTATGCACAAAGTCTATAAAAGATGAACCTGAGTTGAGGCTAGTTGTTATAATAATGAAAGCAGGAATGAGAATTCTAATAAAATGGCTTGGGTTACTTACCTGTACAGCATGAGCCTTTGCCTTCTTAGCCAATGGTTCTTCTGCTAGTAAAATGGGAAAACTTAACAACGAAACAAAAAGATTCCTCTCGCAAACCCGGTGCACCAACCACGAGCTTACCAGAAACTCGGTTCCCATTTGTATTTTGCCTATATTGCCAAAAATTGAGGTACCAGAGACACTTTCGAAAATTAATGCAGCCATTTGCAATGTTTGAATGAGTTAGGGATGAGACTTCTCAAATACACATAAATGCAACCATTTAGAAAAATAAGTGATGGAATATGCTTGTAATTTCTCTTAATTTTTTGTACTTAAAATTTTTGTAAATAGTATAATAAAATAATTCTGCCTTTCAGACTGTATTCTAATAATTACATCAAACACTTATTCTCCTGGCATTCCTTAAGAAGCCAAAGTTATTTTAGAAAATTGGCTCAACAAACATTAGCACCAGTAGAAATGCCGGCAATTTTTGATTATATTGTTTATCATGAAATCAAATTTAAAATTCCTCGTAGCATTTAAGATACCTTAACACTAAACAGTATAGGCAGAATTACTACAAAATAGATTAGCCATATTGTAATTTAATAGCTGTACAAAGTTAGCAATTACCATACCTTTAACTTAAAAGGCATTTTAATCCAACAAGAATTGTTTTATCATTGAAAATTAATGCAACCACACAAGCGAATGACTGCAAGTGTTCCTTTCAATAGATGGAAACCACACTACGGTACTGAATAGAAATTTACCATAGGCTTTTACAACAACATGTAAATGGATCACAAGATAAAAGTGTGGCACTGGATCATTTAGACATGGTGCACAAATGGGAACCGAGTTTCGAGCCATATCCAACACACGACATTTTCTTTCCTTTCAAACCATAAAAATATCCCCCAATTCCATTGCCCACCCAGTTCTATCCCCCAACCCACTTTTTTCTTCCCAAAACAGAGAGAAAGAGCTGGCCAACAGAGTGCAAAGCATGTGTCTGACAAAATTGCGCACCAGGTTTTTATTCAAGTGGGTCAGGATTCGCTGTGTATTCTTATGTATACAATCAAAAATGACGGATAAAAGGACACAATGATAATGGTACACAATAATATGACTTTACAGAAAACTACCATTAGTGATTACAAATAACGAGAGCGATAGTTGAAGAGAGAGAGAGAGAGCGAGAAGAGATTATTTACAATAAGGAAAAATATATGATTTTTCAAATGCAGAAATGAAATAGTCACAACTTGATAAAAAAAAGAAATTTGCAAACGCATTTTTCTAGAGTGGAGATGAGGGCGAAGGAGAGAGAATTGGGGCGAATAACTAACAAAAAAGGGTAGAAAAACGTTATCGGAGGCACATAAAAATGACTTGGGCGAGGATCAATGTAAGAAAGGTGTAAACCATTATTGCTCTCTCCAATATTCAGAAATAATAATAATAATAATATAAAAATGGAGGGAGGATCCCCACCATCCGGACCTCCCCCTTCACCCTTTCCCCTCGAAAAAAAACTTGCAAGATGAATGGGAGGACGACAAAGACAAAAAAAATCACATAACTTTACAAAACTGCGTTTCCGACCCAGCTCTCGGCATCTGATAATAAGTAAATGCCAAGGTACAAAAGTTCTCAAATATGACAGATTGAAAAAATAAAAAAAAAATTAAATCAATTGCAAAATTTCAATGCCAGTAGAAAGGAAACGAAGGAGAGGGGCTTATGACATTTTAAACCACCCTCCCCCCATCCCCCACTTTGTGGCTCGGAGAGCGCTCATTTGTTGCCGCCGAGGCATTATCTAGATACTTTTGTTTTCGACCAAACGAAAGTGCAATTTTGTAATGTAGAGGAGGGGTAGGCCATTTTATAAATGTTGGGGCATCAAAGGGGTAGGAGAGGTAACGGCACAATTTTTGCGTGGGCAGCTGCCAAGGTGAGTGCAACGACCGTGTTTATATGAGAGAGACCAGCAAAGCCAAAAATAATAAAAGCACGTGGCGACCTTTAACAAAATGATTCCAGCAAGTTTTAGTTACGCAAAGCCAAGCATTCCAATCTAAAAATGTACTCTTGGCTGCCTTTTTTAATTTTGGTATTAGCCATTTTGGCCACATTTATAGGGAAATACAAACACCAATTTATAGTTTCTATTTGAAATGAACTCGTGGAAATATTCTTAATCAAATAATTAAATAAATAATTTAAGTCAAAGACAAGTGCATTATCTATCCCATAAATTGCATGGCAATTCTTTCATGAGTACTTTTGTCAATTACACAATTTGTTATATAATCACCACTTGCCAAATGGTACAAGACTTGAAGAGGATTCTCTAAAAGAATTTCCACTGGATTCTTTTTCAGTCAATGCTCCTAATTTAGTAATTTTTCTGCTCTAAATTAACGAAAATCAATAGGAGAAATCAAGCTTGAAAAAGCTGCTAAGCGATGGCAGCAAAAACAAAATTAATATGTCAAGTTTTCAACATTTGCCTCGGCAGCCACACTGAGAATCGCGTAACTTAACTCACAATCGCAGGCGCCACCAACTTACTACCAGTCACATTGATACATGGTACCAGTATTCAGAACCCTCTCACGTAATAAAAAGGAATCGGAAAAAAATTGTTAAAATAAATGCTGTAGCCAAAGAGACAAAAAACCTGATCGTCCGAAAAAAACAATGGTTTAAAAAATTACGGACAATCGGAGTGAATAATGCTCTAAACTTAAGGGTTTAGTACCCCCCTTTGCCTCCGATTAACATACAGGGTTGTAAAAACGGACAGGAATGGGTCCTAAAAGCGAGTTGGGGTTTCACAGTGAAAGGCAAAAAAACCTGGCTGGCCAGCCTCGACAAAACACATGCTGCACTCCTTGGCTAGCTCTAACCACAACAAATACAATAAATAAAACCAGCCGAGAGATCGATATCACGTTCAACCAATTAAAAATCCTGGTGACATTCAACCCCAGATAAACCTCCCTTGCCAAATTTAGATACAATCGATGCTTAAAGCAATCTGAACGATTAGCGAGCTAGAGCCACGAAATCTAATCGGTTGTTGATAAGAAAACTAAAGTGTTCGGGTAACCATCTAATCAGGAAACCCACTTTAAAAAAAGGAAACTACTTTTAGCCACAGTCTTTCAAATTTATCCATCCTTGCAGCAATTTGGTAGTTCCTTCAAAGTCAAAATTTTGGGGATATTTACATAAAACACACTGCTTTAAATTTAGTAATATTTAAGCTTTGTTAATTAACTTTCATCCTTTCCCTACGAGTTGCAGACCAGAAAATATACTCGTGAAATTCTGAAAGGATCAACCACACGTGTATCCTCAGCTGCAGTTTAACTTCTACACAAATTTTAGTACACATATTTCAATAGATCATTTTTCTGGCCTGACCAATTGTCGAATTGCCGGTTGTATGCCCGATAATATGTACAGATATGCTTTAAGCACGAGAACTTCCGTTCCATAATATGGAAGGGTAGACTTAGGGCAATGAAAATTAGACGAATGGAATTTCATCGTGCAAAAGGCGAGAGGTGACATGATATAACTGCACAAGGCTTGCTCGGAAAAGCAAAAATAGAGGATGGGGATCAATGGAAAAGACTGCGCTCTTTTTTCTCTTGGGGGATTTTGGCACGGAAAACACGGCCACGGTGCAGAAAGTACAAAGAAGGGGTAATGTCATCACTCACACCTTCTGAACGGAGCAATCCACACATACTAAAGGAAAGGGGGAATCTCCCACACCCCCAAACCTTTTCTTGACTTTATTTTGGGAGATAAATAGTTAAGATGATAGGGCATCACGACTCTAACCTGACTCTGAATCGCTAGAATCAGAAGAGCTGCTCGAACTGCTGCTACTACTGCTATCACTATCGGACGAACTGCTGCTACTTGCACTCAAACGGCTAGGTCCACCGACCACATCCACGTGCTTGTTTTCAGGTTCTAAAAAAACAAAAATGAGAGCATTAATAGTAAGCCCTACACTAATCGCTATAGAGCTCTAGCTTAAGACAATATTAATTTTTTTAAGATTAAGATTCCCATTTCTACATGAAAGATTTCAGCACATGATGTGCATCATTGGAAAAGTGCAAGTTATTTTCAAAGAGGAACGTTTGGCACATATTACGGACAATGCACTTATGGTATCACCTCAACTGTACACAATATAAAGCAAAGCCAGCGGGCCTTGTGGTGGAGTGAATGCAACTAAGCCGACCTTAAACGCCCAATAGCAGACGGCATAGTACAATGCTTGCAAGTCACACGGGAAGGAGGGAAGGAATGCGGTCGTGGCTGACTTTTAATTGGTTCTGCTCCAGCATTCATTCGCCTGGGGGGACCATAGAATACCACGAAAAACCTAGCTAAAGCAGAGGGTTGAATAGTGCCTTGAGATTTAAACAAAAACGTATCTCGTTTGCAATGAAATTTCTAATTTTATATAAGAAATAATGATTGAGTAAAGTAATCTGGTAATCTGGCAATAATGTTGAGCGGTTACACTCTCCTTTACCTAAGGGCAGAAAGCAATGAGGTAATCGTGCTCACCTTTCTTCGTAGGTTTTTTAGGAGCCGTTCCCAGCTGTCCACTTACATCTTGCAACCTCCTTTCTAATTCTTGCTTCTTTTCGGCAATCTGTTCATCTTTTGACTTCCCAGTGGGTTTTTTAGAAGCTGAAATAATTGTTTATTTGAAACGTAAGAAACTTAAAGGTTCATACAAACATACATACAACATAAAATATGTTTGGTCCGTTTAGCCTTACAATTACTGCAATCTACATCATAATAAATGCATCAGAACTTTGAAAACTCACAATAAGGTTTCCTGGGTTTCTTCTTTAGACAAGAAGCAACATAAGCTTCCAATTCCCTTAGCGTCGATGGCTTAAGGGTTTCGAAATCTATTTCTATCTCATCTGGGTTCGAGTCTCTTAGCGAAGGTTCTCGTGACTGAATAATATGAACGACGCGTCCCAGTTTGTCACCTAATTAAAGAAGCATTACGTGAACGTTTCAAATGAAAGATTCATTTGACTTGAAACTCTACTTCACTAAATATTTTTCTAAAATTTACATACCAGGTAATTTATTAATATCCAAGCTTAGCTGCCTCTTTTCATCATAGGACATCGGTTTGGCATTATCCTCGTCCTCGCTATCGAATACTGGCGGCGCAATTTTGTTCTTTTTAGACAACGATCTGAAATTGAAAATAAAGCAGAAATAAATCAGGAGGCCTTCTTCTATCACACATAAAAGAATATGCGGAGTTTGTTACAACTGACTTACTTGCTACTCGACCTCGGCCGTTTCGGCTGAGATACGGAACTCTTTTGGTTTGTGGTTTTCACAGCAGATGCAGTCGCTCCAGCAGCTGCAACCGAGACAGATTTTGTCTTTGCTGGTTTGGGCGTCTTCGTTTCTGGCGGGGGAGGAACGCTGTTGACGGTAGGTTGAGGTGTCGCCACTTCCACGACTGGTTTAACATCCTTCACTTCCTTTGGGTCTTTGTCTTTTTTCCGTTTCTTTTCTTTCTTCTTTTTCTCTTTTTTTCGACTTTCTTGGACCAACTGTTGCATTTGCTCCTGTATGAGTCGAAGCTATGGATGGCCACGAGAAAATATACCACGAGTTACAATGGAATGTTCAAATCATCAACCGGAAATTAACGATGCATTGACCAATTTCAGTCTTTAAGCACATTTAACAGCAGCACAACCATTCAACTTCCAAAGGCCTACTTATTCCCCACAGAACGCAGAGAAAAAATAGAAGCCAATAGAGCTAAATGGCGGTTCAGATGACGCGCATGTGCTAGTCATCACATTATTCTCCATAATAGTTGGGGGAGGGAGGATATTGTAAGTTTGTGTGCTTAATACCTGCTCTTGTAGTCCAAGAAGTTTTCTCTCCCGTTCATCCTCGCTATCTTCAGATTCACTACTTGAAGAACTTCCGGACGTGCTACTACTCGAGCTGCTACTACTCCCTTCCGTTTTCACAGATGCAGACTGAGTTTCTGGAATGCTTGGGGTGGGCTCATCGGGTATCCTTGCATATCGCATTTCGAAAACATCCTAAAACCGAAGACAAAGGGGCGCTTGTGAAATACGGACAGATAAGAGGCTAAAGGTGAAGGAAACATAGAAAGACTTGGAGAAAACTTATGTAACCAAGGCCTGCTCGTCCCCTGTTAATAGTGTTGAAAAATATTGCATATGTGTATTTTGAATTATCACCAGAAAACATTTTTGTTGTAAAATAAACTAAAGCAACGGGCTTTTGATATATTTTTAGTTCGAAACTGAGCCATTGTAACCCAGAGGCCCCAACACTATCCTCCAGAGGCAAAGAGTCACTGGCTACACAAACTGTTTACAACAATCGCAGGATAGATCAGAAATATTAAACACCTGCAACATTCTAGCCATTGCCACGACGTCGTGATCGGGTGGATTATATTTGTAACAGTTCGTGAATATCAATCTAACGTCGCCCGCAAACTCTGCTGCAGTTTTGTACTCGCGGTTGTCCATTTTTTGCTAGAATATACAACGATAGGCAGGGTACGCAAATTGAGCTAGACAAAAAACGTGGGCCAGCGAGCGCAAAAGTGACAAACGAAGGGAAGCTTACTTTGACAGTTCCCAAATCCATCGGGTGTTTGATAATATCGTGATAATCGTTCAAACCGAGCAACATTGCATCCACTGGCTTATAGAATGGCCAAGCATAACCCTAACAAACAACAGTATTTTTCAAGACTATCAAAAAAGTACAAGATCAGGAACAGTGGATAGGACAGAAAAAGATAGGATAGGAAATGGGAAGGAAACTCAATGGCCTCACAAAAAATATTCCTGTCACCAAATTTAACAAAATGACAAGTCAAGGTTTATATTACATGTCAGGTAAATATGTTTTGGGGAAATTTCTCATTATAATGTCATACGGTCAACACTTTTTAAAACGTTAACTTTGACAAAATTATAAAAGTAATTTCCATGTAGCATGCAGCTATTTTAAACAGTACTACAATTGACAAGTGATGAGAGATATTGTTTGAAAAAAATGAATGCCTAAGCTTTTGGACTAACGAGGGGAGGAGGTTGAGCACTGTATATTACAAAAAGTAAAAATTCCCGTTTTAAACTGTTCAATATTAGGACTCCCTGCGGCAATTTTTCCGTCCAAGGCCACTTTCAGTGAATTTTACGTGAATTTGAAAAATTCATTTTTGTGCAATTTTGAATGGGCAAAACAGTGCATTTAAGAAGCGTTTGTTTGGCTGCTGCATAAATGCAGGGTTTTACCCATTCAAAATGGTACAACGTTGAATTTTTCAAATTCACATGAAATTCATTAAAAGTGGCTAAGGGTGGAAAAATTGCCGCAGGGGGTCCTAATATCAACTAGTTAAGTTTAAAATGTGAATTTTGAATTTCTGTGATATACAGTGCACAACCTCCCCTTGTAAGAGTTGAAGTTACATATACGAGCATATCTACATTGCAAAACTATAAACAATTTTTGCAAAGTTGTGCTGTCAATCAATGTTTTTCACTTTAAAATTTCAGATACATGGAAAAATATGTAACTAATGATAATCCATTTCAATACAACTTGTAAGCATAATGCCATTTGGTACGAAAATAATCCACACAAATTTTTAAAAAATTATTTTTGACTTAAAAATTAATTGTACTCAACTTGTATTCATAATATCTGCCAATGCCAGTTAGCTAAGGGTCTGTCTGTTCATAATTCTGCACCTTAGTGTCGAAAGATCTGATGAAAAAATTGAACGTAATGCAGATAGGTGGCAGTCAATTCTCCAAATTTTTTCATGACGAAGGAAAACATCCAAAATTTTAGCATTAAACAAAAGTTGACATTCAAACTTGCTTCAGATCGTAGTTGGTATAACATAAAGAAAATAACCTGCAAGACGTTTGGATGTCAACTATTTTGAATGTTGAAATTGCAGATGTTTCCCTTCATAATGAAAAAATGTTAAAAAATGAGTTTCGACCTTCCGGTTCTAAGATAAATTTGACTACAGATCGTTTTACACCGAGGTTCAAAAATTATGACATGCAATTTTGGCCACTTTTGACCCTCTTCCTCTCCTTCTTGTCACGATTTTGTGACAGCTGGTTGAGACCCCTCTCATGTCACGTCATATTTATTTTGTAGTGAACAAAAGAAAGTTATAGGGAAAGAATTTAACTGTGTATCCTCTAACATATTTTTCTACCTATCAGTCCTTAACATATTAGCAAAAGAGTTTTTAAAAAAACCTATTTTAATGAAAACTTTCTGTGGCGTTTGCGCAATAAAGCACAACTGCTATACTGTAATTACTAGCTTGCAAGTACAATTTTGTGTGGCCATGGGTTGAGTTTAGAATAAGAAATTTATAAAATAAACTTTCTTAAATAAAGATAGATGTACGACAATATATTAATAATTCTGAATGTAAAAAAGAGCAATGCTCAATAACTTACCGCATGCTTTTTGGAATACAAGTCCTTTAGTATAGCATTGCAATGTTTTAGTTGGTCATTTAATTGCCCCTTTTTCAATTTGGAACTATGCTGTGGCTAGGAAGTCGTTACGACACGGATTAGTGTTTGAATAACAAACAATTAACAGGAAAAAAAAGATGCAAAGAAGAGTATTTCGAGGCTATCACACTTTTCACATGAATTTAAAAAAAAAATAAAAATGTGCAGCACTGGATATTCAAAAACCCCAACTCCCTTAATTTTAAAGGTTTGGAGTGAAAAAAAGGCAAATCATGTGTATAACCCCGAAAAAAACATTTTCTTCACTCTTTCTTTTCTTAATGGTTGCCAATCATACTAGAAACCACCACCTGAGAATCTGGTAGATCTTTTGTCGGCTTCTTGATCTGCCTTCCACTCTCTCGCCTCGTCGTTATCTTTGGTGATTTATGATCTACATGTGGTTGATATATCGGGGTGTACGTGGAGTTGGCCGTAGGCGTCGTCGTGTCTGCTTTCCGCTTCACTCCCTTTTTTACTTTTGCTGGTCCCGAAGGTGGGATGACCCCCGGCTGCTGGTAGGATGATGGCTGTCCGACGGCCGCGTTCTGTAGTGACGGACCGTCCATTGGCACATCCGCCGGATAGTTACAAGCCTGTGGGGACATTAACGGAACGGAACTGGTGGAGGTCGTGGCATTTGGGAGCATTGTACTGGAACCAGATGGTCCGACCGCTGATGATGACGAGCTCTGGTGAGATGTTGGAGCTGCCGTGATGGCGGTGGTTGTCGCCGTGCTCCCCGGAATGCTGGAAGGCACGGCATTGGTTGGAGGAGTGGAGTTCACGGCGCTAGGTGGACTGCCCATTGTGGGAGCTGGAGAACTTGGGTGAGTCGAAGATGCCACAGGAAGAGGAAGAGCTGCACAAACAAATTAAAAATTAGGATGCTACGCCTGAGCTGAAGTTGCAATTACAACTTACAAGCGCATTGCAAAATTTTCTTTTGGTTGAAATATATGTATTGGAAAAACAAGATTATCTATTATCTGTAATTCCTGCATCACCTCATTTCCAATCATTTACAAAGTTAATAATGTTTTACAAAGGGCGGGGGTCGACCTTTGGCCATTTACAATTTTACATAGTACTCGAAACTGAGAAAATTACATCACCTTCGAGGAAGTATACATGCACTTCCAAATGTAATGCCAACACAGGGCACAAGCCTCCCCTCCCCTATTAAGTCACTAGTCAGTCAGTGCATAGGCGCCGACTATGTGGGTGCTATGTGGGCACCCACAACATTTCTTTTCGGTATTTCCATATTCGATTTGAGTATTAGACTTCTAGTAAATTAAAAATTAATTTCCTTACATTAATCCTACTAACATCCGAACTGATTTCTCCACTCCTGTAATGAGTCGACAGTGATGAAGGTTTCTGCCTAAAATTTTGAGCACCCACAATCCCCAATACAAGTTGGCATAAGAGTCAAGACTGACTATAGTGATACCGAGCAAAAGAACGGCGTAAATATCCCATTACTGGCAATTACAAGTCAATGGAAATTTACGCC
>JAQIXP010000878.1:0-21671 GCA_034700285.1 Proteroiulus fuscus
AAAGCAGGGAGCGCAACTGTACAGGACGAAAGGAACGGGTAAATGCTGTTCAGCCTGTTCTAGTACAGAAAAAACAGGCGAATGGAACAAACCTAGTGCCACTTGGTTTTAAAGTAACATAATGGTAGGAGGAGAAGGTTCTACTTTATTTCAAGAATGATGGCAGGTCTTGACCTTTTTTCACACTTTGTCGTCCAATTTGTGATCAAAATTTTAAAAGCAACTATTTTCTTTTTTTTTTGCTTTTATTGTTGAATGTATTTTTTTATTTTCTGCATGAAGGACCAATGTCTTTGGATGAACTGCTCTACTCTAATGAATAAAGAAATAGGGTTTTATTTTAATTTTACGCCAATCACGTAGGCTGATAGACTGATACATATCTAATTTTAAACGTACTTTCATTGTCCTTTTTATATTAAAAAAAAATGTTGTTTATAGCATTTGACACTTTGAAATTGTCCTGTAAGAACACTCTTTCTTCATTACATTAACCACATTTTTTTTGGTTAAAATGTAAGCACAGTTTTAGTTGTTTTTCGCACAAAAAGTAAATGAGATGCTTCCATCATGGTGATCATTTAAGCGTGACAAACTATTTTTAATTTTTTGTGTACAATTTATAATTTACCTGGAATTATAGTTAAGGTCAACCGCGGACAAGTTCGTGATTAAGCCATTAAATGACAGATAAAAACTTTTGAAAAAACTTTCATTTGACATTGCAAGTTCACTTATATCGTGCATATACAAATGCATTTGAAATTTATGGACAATAAATATTATTTTTTTTTGGTAAATTTTTGGAAATAAAATCAAAAACATATAACTTGTAAACTTATGTGGTTTTAGCATTTAAACATAATAGATTTTCAAACATGAAGGCATTAACTTTTACATACTAATTATTTTTTTAATATGTGACATTTTGTATGTAAAACTCGGATATTAATTAACCAGTTTATGACTCAACTATTTAGATTTGAGGTTTGGATACACCCATTTTTTATTACCTAAAAATTATTGGCAGTAGTTTTAAACTTTTTGAAAAACCATTTTTGTTAGCATCATAACTATTAACTTTAGTAGTCTTAACAATTTTCTAAGTGCAGTAACAATTTTTCTCAAAAAATGAGAATTTTTGACGTTGGCTACTGCAATACAAGCAGACACTGAAAGTTGGTGGCGCCCTCTTGGACATGCATGTGTACGTGTTTCATGAGAGCTGATTCCTTTTGTCCAGTAGAGGGCGCTACTCACAGTCATCCACAGAATCCATGAATTCAGGACAGTTTCTTTATTGATTGGTAGGCTCAAATCCAATTGCAATTCCCATACATTTCCTATTTTTTATGCACTTTCTCCTACAAACAACTTCTTTCAAAGTGGGACTTTCCCTCTAATTTATAGATATATATATATTTTTTTTAAATGTGCAAACAGTTTTATAATAATTTGAAATTTGGATAATACTCAACATTTATAATGGGACAATTTTTGACTCAAATTTATTTATATGGGCATATATTTAAAATGTAGAGGAAATTATTATACACCAATTAAAAAATGCTGGGCCAGCATTTTTTAATTAGTTTTTGAAAATAAAATCAACCAATGTGACATAATGCCACACATGATGCCATTTTGGAAATGCCACCTCAAGAGTGGATTAAGCAATGAACTGTGTTTTTGCTATTGAAATTTTTGAAAAATAATTACAAAATGCAATTCATTGGTCAAGCATTTCTGAAAATATTTTTCTCGATAGGATTTAATACGAATTTTGCTTAGATGTTTCTGAGTATCTTCTCCAATCGCTACTTCCGTTACAAAAATGTATTTTTTTTGTGAAAAAAACGTGATTTTTCCAAAAAAAAAATAGGGCAGCTGTCCACCTGCCCTCAGAAAGCTAGGGTGCCCAGTTAGGCCTGGATCCTCCCTCAACCTACTAGAACAAAAAAAATCCATTTCAACCCTACCTCGATGAGGGTTGAATTTCTCATCCGTGGGGCAAAACTTTACCCCTCGTTTTTGTCCCCTCTCCCCATTCCCCTAACTTCATTGGATTTCTTCAACCTGTAAAAATCCCTGGGTTCCCCGCTAGGGGGTTGGGTATCTCCTGCAGTTTTTGCCTTATTATCTCAGCAGGCAGGTAAAAAATCCTGCCGCTCATTTTCGACTTTTTTTTAGAAGGGTGAGGGGTGTGGGTAGAGCCTCACCTGAATACTAAGTATCTTGATCTGAGCTCAAATTGGCCTCATCCCAGTCCAGTTATTACGTTAGCCACATAAGTTAGTTTCCGATAGGAATTAACATTCTCTAACACTTAGAAAAATGGAAAGTATTTTGGGGGAAATTTGGTTGGGGTGAAGGGTGGGGGGCGGGGGGCTGAACCCGGGGGGGAGCTTGTACATCATTATTTCATGTACGTGAGCCCAGACATGGTTTAGGTGTTAACGGAGAAATAAAATTGTTGGAAAAAAAAATGGTGAACTTGAACCATTTTGAGGTTGACCCCTCAAGGTGGTTCAGGTATCCCATTGCCCACTGTCCCCCCAGAGGGTCAGAGGGTGGGGTTCGACCGAGAAAATTCAAATGGCAGGTGATACATCAATTTTTAATTAGCCAAGAGAATGCTCGAGTGAACTGGTGTCTGCATGTCCTGAGATGGAAATTTGAGAGATTTTGTAAGACCCACCTGTGGGTTTTGCAAACCACGGCTTGACCTGGGATCAAGTACATGTAGAAACCCATTGACAAATTTGACAGTGGATCAGTACACATATAATGCAGATTTTTGAACCAATCTTAGCCTAACCAGTGATACTCCATTCTCACTGGCTGGTATCATGATTAATAAAACCAACCATGTTTAAATGAAATCATGGTTAAGATGATGTGCTGAAGTTTATCGTCTGATATTTATTATTGTTTATTTTTGCATAACAATTAACTACATTTATGCACATTGACAGTCGAGCTCCCCTACTTCTTTTCTCCCATTTGCATTACCCAGAATACCACTATCCCACAATGCATCAGTCAATTATTGTGAAACATTGGGTTAAGAATTTGTGAAACTGCAAACATGAAGTTATTATTCTTGATTTCCTTAATCACTTGCATTTATGGAAAATAATTATTAAGAACATTGCTGCAGATTGTGATTAAATTGGCAATGTGTTTGGGTTATACCAATTCAACTACTTAAATATTAGTTGTTCTGTGCAATGTAACTTATATGATCATAGAATTGGTTATCTTTAAAACTATTTAATTGTGCATGTCAATAGAATGTACAATAATTTAACTATATTGTAATGGTGCTGGTATTCAATAGTAGCATTTCTCCCAGTTCACTCTTTTGTTGAAAATTATACAAACAAGTTTTTTTCAGGAAATATTTGGTATTTCTGTAAAATTGCGAATTTATATTATTTTTTTGATGTTTATTTTCAGAAATGCAGTCCTCTGGTCACCAGCATTGCAGACATAAAATCATTGTGAACTGCTGGCGCCCTCACAGACTTCATTTTGCATTTTAAGGTAATTTTTGTTGAGAAAGATTACATATATATATTTCAGAATAGAAAATATATTTACCTGGTTTCAAAAAATTTACACAAAATGCAATCAAACAATGGCATCCATACTATCTATATGTGCGTGCAACACCTGCCCCAATTTTCGGTTGAACCCCCAATGGGCAGGTATATCTCACCATCACCAAAAAATCTGTTCCACCTTAAGTCAATGTCCTGCACAATTTATATTTCATCAGTTAATAATTTAAAAAAAAAGAAGTTGTGATATCTCGCCATCTTTTTTTCTGGCCGTAACAATAGTTTTGCAGCAAGACTTGTCGCACTTCAAGTCAAGGCTCACGAAGAGAAAAACACACAGAAACTAAAAACTCGTTTTTGGGACCAGGTTGAATTGAAAATTGGGCGGTGGCTCCCCCCCTAAACTCCCCAACCCCCCTCAACCGATTATTCTTTGAAATGCAGCCTGCCTGGCAGGGAGTGAGACAAATCTTAAACGAAAGGTGTTCACGTTTGATGTTTATCGCGAATATTTCTTTTGGTTTGCTCGAGATTTCTCGTTGCACCTATACTACTGGTACCAGGTAGAAAGCTTTCGAAACCATATTTCCAAAAAATGATTGTCAATAAAAGCATGACAAATCCATTAAAATGTACGCGTGAACCACAGGCTGGAGTTAAGGGGGAATAAAATGGATGCCCTTTTTGCCCTTTTGTAAGCAGGGAGCCTATGCCAAACATTAACAAAATCAGCTACTGGATATCAACTAGCCCAAAAAAAGATTTTCTGATAAACTTTTGTAGTTTGGTAAGTTGAGTTAGCGGGCCTAGGCCTTCGCAGTTTGTTCATCAAAAGGGTAAACTGGTGAATTCAAATGCTCGAATAGTAAGGTAAAGCCTGATTTAGTGATTTTGATTAGTTACTTCAGCGTTATGAAGGTGGTTATCTGATGATAACTAATGTTTAAAGGGATAGTCCCACCTTTCCTCAAGCATTGTTTGCAAGAAAAGAAACTGAAATTTTTATTTATAATTATCATTCAATAGTTATTAATTTTGAAACATGGCAATGTAGACAAAAATCTCGATGGTTGATAGTAGCCATGTTAGGTCATTTTTCCAATCCCTCTAGTAATAAACTTAATGGTGTACAAGTTTTGCGTAACAAGAGAATGCACATAGCTATTCCATGGCGATAAAGTGAAGCCAACTTGAACCACCCCCTTCCCTTTGCACGCAGCGCCATTCTGCCTGGTGGGAGACTATTATAAAAATGGCGCCTATCATCTTATTTGGATTTCTGAATTATGGTAGTTGAACTGCAATTTATTATTAATAAGACTTCCCTTCCTTATTATTAATAATCTTAATTTTAAGATTTATTTGTTGCAAAGTGGGACTGTACCTTCAAGTAGAGAATGGGGTGATTGGTTCCTTTCCAGATTACTCTTAGTTTGAACTTGATCTAATACTTCTATAGGAGGCATTGCATGGGCACATATAGGCCTGTTTCCAACATAAAAATGGAAAATATTTTAAAATATTCATCTAAAAATTAATTTAGAAATGTTGGTCCCAATACCAATGATACCAAAATTTCAATAACTCTGGTTTTGCTGGTATTGGCTTATTGGTATTTACACAGGGGCAAATATGCAACATTTCCGCATTGTTTTTGTTTCAAAATTAAGATATGATTTAGACCCATTGTTTAGTAGTAACCACACACCTAGCATTCATTAATTATCCCAGAAATATTTGGTTATATTTATTTCATTACAGCAGGCCATCTTCATTCATATTGTTCCAACTAAACAATAGGACCCCTATGGCGTGTAATATCATATTCTAGCACGAAGGTCCGTGCCATTTATTAATTGGGATGCCACTGGGGGCGTATATACGAATCATAAATATTCATACATGTATCAAAATGGCATCATAAGCCAATGAATTTTAAGTACATGCACCGAAAAACAACATTTTGTTTATATTTGTCTCAGTGGACAACAGGGGGTGCTGTTATTCCTGGCAATTTGCTTTGAACTTTCTTTGACACAAGTCGTGCCCTTTTCTGTTCAGACCTATTGAATTTGCCCATCCAAGTTTGAACCATTTTATGCAACATTGAACTGCATGCCTGGCGGATTCAATTTGTTTGGATCTTTGACATTTATGGGTGGATGGATTCTCCACCCCCCCCCAACCCCCCAAAAACGCCAAGTTAGTAAGAAAAATTATGTATAAACTAAATGACAATTAAGTGTTATAGTGTCAAATAGTAAAGCCAGTGTTTTCATGTACTGCCATCCAAAACCATAAATAACAACCACCAACTTCAAGAAAATTTTGCCTCCGACGGTTGGGGAGTCAACCCCCCCAGACCCCCAGATTAATAAGGTACCCAAACATTCATAATTTAACTATCCTGGAAATGCCCCTTGAAAATGTGGTGACCCTGTATACAACTGGAGTCCTCAAACAGGCGCGGATCCAAGGCAGGTATATTGGGGGTCATGATCCCCCCAAAGATTTTCAGACTCAAACTAGAAAAATGGAAAAATATGCAATTTTGGTGATTTTTAGCCCATTTCTGAGGGTTTTGTAGCAAAAAAAAAAAAAAAAATCAACTGCGGCGCCATTTTTTTTTAATTTGTAGTTGTGTACATTTTTAATTTTTGCGTATGACCACAAAATTTGGAACATTGTTTTTGGTCGGGGCTCTCCCGAAATGGATTTCTGGGTGCGGCCCTGACCGTGACCCCCCCAAAACCAAAGTCTGGATCTGCTACTGCCCTCAAAACCAAAAATTCAGAATTACTAGGAGCATCCCCCTGGAACCCCCCTCTGGGGGGCTTGACCCCCTTAAGCCTTAAGCCTACTATGGATAGGTTTGCAATACATGTGAATCGCCCCCCCCCCCCAAACCGAACCCTAAAATCCGCCAGTGCTACCACCATGTTCAATAGGCCTAAAATTAAATAGTTAGACCAAACGACTTAATGGTTATATAGGTCATGGTGTAAATCAACGACACAATCATATACTGTATATCAAGATCTTGATTATGTCGTTAATTGGGTATAGTATCATTGTTTACAACGAGGAGAATGAGCTGTCGTCTGCTTCATCTTGGATTTCCTGGAATTTCGGGATTTTCTTCAAACTTGGTGAAGGAGTGTTCTGTGACGTTTGCAACTGGACATTTCATTTTTGGTCGCCATCTTGGATTTCTTGAATTCACAACGTTTGCACTACTCACAAGCCCTATGGTAGTAACCTATGACAACTTGATAACGGGATCCCCTGTGTTAATTCCCATTTAGAAACTACTCACATGCCCTCTGGTGGTAGCTTGTGTCACCTTGAAGTGGGTACTGGGCATGCTCAGTTGGTAGTGCAAAAATCCTTTAATAGATGTCTCAATGTCAGATATCTCCAATAAACAGAAAATTCAAATAAAGACTGTAGTATTGGATTAATTTGGCTAGTTCTGGAGATTTGCATTGCATGCAGTCTGCAGTAACCTGATAATATCGCATTCATAATTAACTGCGTTTGTTGCTTTAAGGGTTTTTAATGTTAGGTAATATTTTTACGCTCCCTTATTCAATTTTTGAGTTTTAAGTAGGCCACTATATATATGGTTATAATAAGATCTTTGATGAAGCGTTGATTAGACTTTCATGGTCCCAAGGGACCCAAATAGAAATAAAAAATAAAAAGCTTTTTTACTTGCAGCTGTGTTTACTCAATTACAGCGGTACCTTAAAACTGTCATTTTCACAATACCCTTTACCCTCTTTGAAAGTTCAATTGAGGAAATAACGTTCCTTGTTATCTGATGACACTTAATTGTCCATGGGATTTATTATAAAAGAAATGGTTGCAAGAGCGGTATTGTTTCAAGATTTTTCAGTTTCGTGTGAGAAAAAAATGAACTGTTTATAATAAAAGTCAATCTCATGATAAAAGTTCAAAACAGCTAGGAAAAAACTGCATTGGTTGACAACAATAATTTAGGGCAGGGGACAGTCATTCCTGACTCGTTAGTAAATGCAATTTTCTCACTGGAATTATATTATCATAATAAATCTGCTACGTAAGACATTTTAAATTGGTATTATATATTAGGCCTAATAATTCGAGAAGATATCGAGGGTGACATGCAAGCCGTTAAAATCTATGACAAATTTATACCAAATTTATATTATTTTGAAAAACATGCATGGATTAGGACTAAGAGTCAGTTGGTATACAGTCTGGAATAGCGATTGAAGCTGGGAATAAACTTCAAAATAACATGTAATTTTCAAGTTTAGTCCCAGCTTAAATAGCTATTCCAGACTGTAGCAACTCACCCTAAGTATACTATCGGGTACGTATCAAATTTTGATACAATTTTTTTAAATTCAAATATTCATTATACCGGTATTAACCATATACCACTCATGACCCATACATATTTGCAACATGGACACAAAACATTAATAAACTGAAACAATCAGGAATTGGTTTTATAGAACAATAATTATCGGCACCATCAGAAATATAACACTATAAAATTCGCATTTAAAAAGACAAATGTTTGAGGCCTATGAGGTTATCCGTACCGCATCCTACATACCGGTATAAAAAACACAACTGCTTACCTTTATTGTTTTCTGTTTATACACGCAAATTTCCACATATATATTTTATGTAAACCTAGTTTTGCTTGAGTATATCCTAATCCTTAATTTGACTGCATGGTGTTGCCTGGATCTTGGACTGTTGCAGCAATCCTTAATGATTTCAACGCACGTTGCTTGCTTACATGCACAGCAACAATTTAATGGCTGCCTAAAAAGCAGGCAGGCGTGGGCATAGGGGCAACGACAACAACAAGATGCGGAGTAATACGTACATTGTTTTTCTCATAACAATATTGACCCTGCATTTAATATAAAATTTGCAAGGCCTATATTGTTATTAAAAAAACACAAAAGTGTTTTAGTTGACGTTCATTAAATTACATTAGTTAAATAATTGCATGCAGGCTATACATTTAATAACTTTATGTTGGCAATCAGCAAGCACCAGTTTGCCACCATTACGTAATGATAATTGTAGCAATCCATCCGCAAAATATAGTGCCGTGTAATTTATTTAATAATCATTATTAAAAATGCAGATTCTGCTGAATATAACTATCTATATGCATAATTGTATCGAAATGTACACAACAACAAAATAGATTTAGCATAATTATTGTGACTGGAACTTGAAAGGAAACTAAAAATGGTGGTTCCCATTGGAGGTACATTGGGATATAATAAATAGCTTATTTTTATACTTTCATGCCATATACACTTTTGAGAAGAAGTCAAAAGTGGCAGAAGATGTTTTCAAGAATGTCTGAGAAGAAAGTTTACCATAAAACATAATACCTAATTTTTAATGAATAATAATAAATAGGCCTAAAATTCTGTAGTTAGGCCTAATTACGAAAAAAATCTTTTTTTTTATAAAAAGTTTATTTAGGAATATTCTATTTTTTTAAAACGAAAAATAGGGGAGGTAAGGTTGAAAAATTAATTTTTTTGCATAAATAATGACGTAGGATGCTTCAGCTGACCAATGGTAAAGCAGATTGCGTGAATAACACGCCCTGTTCAATGCTGAGTGTCGTCATTTTCGACTTGATTCTTGTGCTGTGTAGACGTGACGCCCGTGTTATCTTCAAGGGACTGTGCCAAGTCCTGGGTCCCGTACTGTACCAGTTGAAGCGCTGCTTTGAGATCCGCGAGAGAGCTCAGTATGCCAGCCACATAGGGCCTTACAATTCAGACAAGAAATTGGTAACAGTGTGCTGCCAAAGGACCTCATCGTCAAGGTACCTTTGTTGGCAAGGACCCCAGTGCCGCCATAACACGGGCTACTTAATTAAGGTAAGAAATTTCCTTAATATTTAAAAGAGTATATTTCCCTAACAATTAATATTTAAAAGAGCCTATATTTCCCTAACAATTAATAAGAACAGCTTATCTGTTAAACATACCTTCGTAAATAGTATAAGGTTTTGTAAAATTGAACGAGAATGCACGGAACTACTAATTTCCCGCCAAAGTTTTTGCAAAACCTACTCCAGTTAAATTTTCTCTTATCAATTGGGTGAATGTTAACTCATGTTGGTGCAACTGACCCCTTAATATTTATGGAAAAAGACAAAAGGGTCTTTATGTGGTAAGCCCCATATTATTGGGACTTAAATTTTTAATTTTTTCTGACCACTTGGTGTGGCACCGTACGTAGTAGGCTATACCGTAGGTACTAATCACCCCCTGGCTTGTCAATTTATGCATGATTAAATTTTTTGAGGGAAAAAAATTTCAAAGAAAAGGGAAATTTTAATTGTATGTAGGCCTATGAACCATTATGCGTTAATTTATCCTTAAATCAAACTAAGGTACCTTACCGGTAACAACTGATGTAATATTTTAAATAGAGCAATTTAGACTTCAATAATGCCCAATTCAAGAGTTTGTTAGTGTAATGTATAGGCCTATGTGTAGTAAAAGGAAAAATGAACGAGTACCGTTAGGGTATTCTAGTGCTTCAGAACATTTTTGGATAATATTCAGCTTTTCCTATATTAATCTTTTTATTTTAAAACTGCATGCAGTTTATTTAATTTGAAATGATGCTTTAAATTAATGATAGGATATATTTTAAATTATGTGTAGGCTAACATAAGGTTGCATTGTATATTTCAGGATTAAATAATGAATGACATTCAATGGACGCTAAATTGAATGTTGAAGACGGCGAATGGTAGGGTGAAATGTTTTTAAATAGTGGAGTGAAATGATGGGTAATGTTTTTTTTACATTTTAAAACTTGAATGAATTTTAAAATGAGAATTCAACAAGTTATTTATTGTATACCACATTCAAGTGGAATAATAATCAAATCACAATAATTCACTCCACTAAAGATTTTATAATTAAGACTCATCTGCATTGGTCCGGTGCCAAAACAAGTAATAGTTACCAAAAAAAAAGTTATTTTAACATTGCCCAACAACTGCATGGCATTTTACTAAAATGAAGCAGTTTCTGGTATTTAAAATAACTGTTGCTTGTTATGGTATTTTGGTTTTAGCTCGTAATTATTTATTTATCAGTATTAGGCCCTTGAATGGCAGTCTTTGTAGCTTCCTATCTGGTATGTGTATAAATCAATGCTGGGGGTTAAAAGCATTGATTTATGCAAATATATCGTTGCCTTGGTCAGACCAAGTATTAGTTCGATCCTTGGAATTTATTGTTCGTTTTCTCCTGACTTCTTATAAGCCCTGGTGTTATAGTTTTAGTTAAGTATATTTAAATAGGAATACGGTAGAACTATGAAATTACAAAATTTTCTGCAATTATTATTGCTCTGCTAATTTTCTTAGAAACTAGCTTCCTGTCTGAAAGTACTGACAGCATATGCTCAGCAGTGGATAAAAAATGATGAAAAAAATCTTTCATGGATTTGCTATACTATGGAATGATTCTTCAACCATCCTTCTGACATAATGGTAGTCACATTTTTGGCAGTAAAATGTCACTGAATTTTGACATTCTTTTTCTATGCATTGGACAATCTGATGGACGTTTGTGACTGCCTCCAATTATATTCATGGATATTCTGCAACGGATTGGTTCTTTAATTTGAACGTGTGGATATTGGACATCTTTTGCCATCATTTTTTCTGCAAGTTCTGTTAGGTTTTTTTATTTTCGTCTTGGTATTGGCCTTCGAGCGTGTTGAGACTTTGTCTCGACGCAAACATAGATTGAGGTATTGGCCTTCCTGATGGAGATTTGGAATTGCATCCTGTTTATCATCTCTCCTGGCTTTTGGTGAACAATCATGTTCATGATGCAACAGCTATAATTATATTTTTTTTATTCAGAAAATTAAAATGTTTCGTTTTTTTTTTGCACCAAGTGTCTAAGCCGATTTTGATAGTCATTTAAAAAAACTTTAGGTCTGCATTTATGACCGTTTGAGTAAAAGTTCCGGTCCATGGCAGTCTAGTTACTGACCATTTAGATAGAATTTTCGGTCTGCGTTTATGACCGTTGGAATAAAAGTTCCAGTCCATGGCAGTCTAGTTACTGACCATTTAGATAGAATTTTCGGTCTGCGTTTATGACCGTTGGAATAAAAGTTCCAGTCCATGGCAGTCTAGTTACTGACCATTTAGATAGAATTTTTGGTCTGCGTTTATGACCGTTGGAATAAAAGTTCCAGTCCATGGCAGTCTAGTTACTGACCATTTAGATAGATGTTTAGGGCTGCATTTATGGCCACTTTTAAAAGTGTAGGCTTGTAGACTTGGTGCTAAAATCGAAATATTTTAATGTATTTCTGAATTTGTGTCTAATCATTATTCAATGTATTTTTTTTCAGTGTTATTATGGGGTATTGAAATGTCAATTTTTTTTAAAAAAGAGTCCCATCTGTCTATAGAAAGCTTAAGTATGCTTACCAACTGCTGGCCACTCAAAATTTGAGCCTAACTGAATTCAAAGTACCAATCTTATTGGGAAATTGTATTCATGTAGGTGATAAGCTTTAATTCCTTTTAGGATACACACACTTTACACCACATGCACTAATATCTTCCCAGTGAGTGAGCAGCACTTGCTTAATCATCCTTTGGCTAAGTAAATTTTGGGGGTTTGTCCTATTTTCAGTTGTGAAGAAGATTTGTCATCATCTGAAGATATATCGCGAAAAATAGCTATTTAAGGGATAGGCTTTGGTTAGAATACTGTTAGGCTGGACCAATTGCAGCAAAATGTCTAATTGCTTTTTCATGTTGTTTTACCTTACAGGATATTAGGCCTTATTTTCTAAACTCCGAAAAGTTTAGAAAATAATTGGTAAAAAAGTTGCTTAAAGATTTATTTTTGGCCTGGATTTTTATCCACATGTTTAAGCATAATTTTTTAATTGGTAATAATCTTTGAAGATGGAACATGGTATGACATTATACCTTTTCCATTCTTGAAAACTCTTCGTCTGTAGTGTAAGATCATTGCCTTTTTTAAGGTTTTGATTGTTCTTATGTATGGGGAAAAAAAAACGGAACAAGGGAGCCTTATTATTGGCCCATCTTTTTCCATTTTAAAAAACTTGTAAAGTCACTATAGGTCTTAAAGGTTTTAGGTTGTGATTTTTATATACTGCTCGCATATTGCGCTTAGTAAATAAGAGAAAAAATGGAACAGAGGAGCCATATTATGGCATACTTTTTCCATTTTTTAAAAAGCCGCGTGTTAGGTCAGTAGAGGTATTTGTCATGTATAGGATATAATTTTAAGGAAATATTTCTTGTGCCAAATATTGAAAATGGAATGGGTAATGGAAGCTACGATATGGCATTTTTTAAATTTGCTATAAAATCTACAGTGATGTGCATAGGTTGTCCGTATCTTTCTAACGATTAATGAGTGAAATATCATTGGAAGCTAATTGTTGTTTTCTTTCAGCCTAATTTAAGTCATTTTGTTTGTGCATGCATGTATAAGATGTTAGTCGTGACTCTTTTAATTTTAAAATACTAATACTTGTTTTCTGTTTTGAGTTTATAACTACGTGCGATTTTTGAAGATGAATGACTGGGGCGACTCATCATTGGAAACAAACTGAATATCTGGTCATGGAAATGGTATTTAAGACAAGAAAATGAAATTGAAACAATTTTTTTATAATTTCTATTAAGTGGTTCGTTTTCTTTCATTTTAGTTCACGTTGTGATGTCTGTTTTAGCTACATACTATGGGGATATCTGACCTAACTTAAGACAAAGTAAAGGTATGTATATGCTAACACCATGCTGTATTAGTTGGAAATGTTACTTGTGATTTATTTTAGGGGAAGAAATAAGTATGTTTTTTATGGTTTAAGGAAAACGTTTTAAGTCTAATGGATACATGCCTTGTCGTGGATACTTTGATATGTCAACAGAATGCTGGTAAATTGAGTAAATTTTCTGTAACATTAATTTGAATGCATTTCAATTGAATAAATATTTGTTTTTGATGGTTTCAGGGAAATGTTACAGTGATGCATGGTTACCTTCAATCTTATTGTGGATACCAGTACCTTGAAATGCCAGCCAAACTATGCAGGTATATATTGCTGGTTTAATTCCAAAGGGGCGAACACCCCAATCTGGAAGTGATCTATTAAATTAAGCTTGTTTTTTTTAATTTCAGGATTTTATTCAGGAAATGGCTTCAATCAACAGATACAGCAGTTAATCTTATGGAATGAACGGACTCGACCAATCCTACCTTACTAGCTTTATTTTGTTTGTGTGACAGGGGAGGGGGTAGAGGTGGGGGTTAGGTTTAATTAATTATAAAATGGATGGGTTGCTCATTTTAATTTCTGTGTGGTCATTAAGGTGACTTAGGCCAAAGTTAACCTTAAATCTGGCTGCCCAAAAATGAAATGTGTGATCCGGGAATAGTTCAGCTACTAGGTTTTTCGAGATAGTTTAGGTATCTAAGTGATATCTGTTGGGGTTTTAGATTTGATTTAGATAGTGAAGATTTAAGATCAACCCTTGACATAAATATTTTAGACTGTTGAGGTGATTGACGGGACTGTGACTGGACTGTTTTTATTTTCAGGGTGTTTCTACTAGCGTTTAATTGTACTTGCGTGTAGCTATGTTATTTTTATTTTTTGTGTTTTGGGATTAATTTATTGTTATTAAATGTGAATTTTTATTTTTGACTTTAGTTATTTAATGTAAATTTGTTTTATTACTTTTTATTTTGTAATTTTTTTTTTATTGAATGTGAACTACTGTCATGTTTTTAACAATTTTTATTAGTGTTTATTTGGAAATTTGTCTTGTTTCTTTCAGCATATAAAAAGTAGTTCCATGTCCTGTGTAGTTTGGAGTGGGGTGAATTGACAATTGGTCATTGCAATTCTGTATATTTTCAATTTTATAATCAGAACGGCGATTAATATAATGAAAGTACTGGTGGTACCCATTCAAAGGTAAGATGTTATTATAATAGATTTAATTGATCTGCAAATCAGGAAATGAGAAAATTCGGGTTATTAATTCAAATCTCGCAAAAATGGAATTTTGGGAAAAAAAGTTGGAAATTGGATTATTTAATTTGTTCCCCAATTTAAGTTTGATAATTTGTGTTGTCAAGGATTATTTACAACTAATGCTATTTCCTGACTACATTTTCATTTATAAAAAGCTGAAAAGTGGTTACTTTCCCCCTTTCCTCCAAAGAAGTTTGGAAGGCTTCTGTATCAGAGGTTGTTTTTCCTGACCATGTTTTTTTTGTGGTTATTCCATAACGCCTCCAGACCTGTACTAGTTAACAATTGACTCATTTGAAAAATGAAACCAGCTTTATTAAAAGAAAATTTCTTACTTTACATTTGGTGGGATTAAATGCAGGTATTACAATTAGTCGGGTGTAATAAAGGAAGCTTGATGTCGATTGTTGTGGTTTCCAAAGATTTGAATGATAAGCAGTATTTGTGGGAAGGGCTTTCCATAAATGTCGCCATTTAGGTTTTTTAATTGTAGAAAATTCAGTTGCCTAACATGTATACGGTAATCTTGTAATTAATATTACGGCTAAATTGAGTAAGTTTGTAGCAAATTGTAATCGAGGAGGAATTTATCTGAAATTTTGGAACTTACAATTATTCTATAATGCATCACAATTTACTGTCATTTTAATCATGAAAAAGTATTTTATTCTGAGATTCGATACATAAATATTTTGAAATCGTAGCTTTCGTTTTGTGGCATTATCAGAAGGGGGTGGTTTAATTGTTTTGAAATTGTCAATTTGAAATTAAACAGGATCAAAGATATGACGGATATAGGAGGAAAAAAAGTTACGTTGTTTATGAACGATCCCAAACAGTCGTCTGGAAGCGTACACGGAGTAATTTGATGACCTTAAATCATTTATTAAAAGCGTCGTTGTATCAAAAGTAGGAAAGTTGTGTAAAATGTAGAAAGCACACATTACTTTACAGATCTAAATTTTTTAGTAAAAGCGTTATAGTATTAATTTGTTGAAAGCTTTTTTACATTGTAGCTCAAAAATAGTTAGGATATTTCATTTTTAATATTAAACGTAGTTAGGATAACGGTACTATTACGCCACTATTAATATTATTTTCTTTGAATATACTACTGCAGTAATAATACTGATAAAAACAAGATGTCTGGTTTTATATTAATTTTATAAATTTCATTTCAATAAAGTTCTTTAAGCATTTTTCATATTTGTTTGAAATAAGTTCGCCTGCTCAATGAGGAGTGTAAATCCCTATAGGTGTTTGGTCACATTGTCTGATCATGCGAAAATGGAGTCCGAAGTTTTTGTTGTTCACAAATCTGAAATGGATATTGATGACTTCTTTAAAGTAAGATTTTCATATTTTATTAATTTTAATTACATAATACAAGTAGTGTTGACTAATACATGATCGCCTTATAGAACCTATTTCCAGAAAATTATAAGACAGAATTTCTCACGCAGCAATTTACGGACGAGAGCAACTCTGGTGGAACTTGTCAAGCACGCATTGCTTTAAGATCCAAAGAAGATTTTCTTCAGTGGTTAAAAGAACATCAACAATTAACTGGTGTGACTTATAGATTAAGAAGAACGCAGTGTTGTAAAGGGAAATATTCATTATATAAGGTAAATAAGGGGTATAGCTGTCTTTCAGCATGAATTATCAACAATGGCAATAGTCAACAAGAAATGCCCATTATTCTTTTAGGCTGATTATAGATGCCATCATAACACACTTGCTCATCTTAACAAAAGCAAACAGCCAGCCAAGAAACACACGTTGTGTCCAGCAAATCTATCAGTTACTATCAAAGCAGTCATTGAAAATACCAGGTAAAGTAGTTTTTTTTTAAATATAGCCTTGTAATGGTATAGTTCAAGTACTATAAGATTGTGCTTCTCTCTAAATTGCCTGCAATTTCATTGTCGAGGCTTTATGCATTATCCTGTGAGAAAGAGGTTTCTCTGTATAGTTCTGCGGTTTTGTCTGATGTTAGAGGTGCAGATGTTTACAGAACACTGACTGTAGTATACTGGGCTAAAACTGCATTTTAGTAAAGGGAAAAAAAACCTGGTAAACTGCAAAGTTCCTAATGTAAGCACTTGTAATTTGTGCGTTTTGCATTTAAATCTGCAGTTTTTTATTTTTACAGAAGTATTTCATACTTTTATATAATTTATGTTCCATAATCTATATTTTATTCTTGAAGCCAAGATTATTTGGCCCTAATGTTGTGATTTTTTACATTGCGATTTTTGAAAAATTTACATTTTCGCATCTCAGTCTGAATTTTTGTCTACAAATCATGATTTGTGTATCACGGTTTTGGCAAATCTGGATTTCTCAAATCACGATGCTTTAGAATTTTGATTTGGGTTTAAAAATCATGATTCCAAAAAGCACAACTTTGGTAAAATCGTCAATTGTAAAATCACAATTTCCATAAAAAAATTATATTTTGGTTCCAAAAATCACGAATTTTGTAATACCTGGTACGGTAAGCTAGATTTCTTATTCTTAAAACAATTTATATATTTAGGGTCATAAGTAGGGCATATTTTCGAGCTTTTAAACATTACTATTTGTTGTTTGCCCGGTTGTTTTACACATTTTAAATACACTCATAAGTGTAAAGTTGTGAAACTTTGTCAAATATCCAAGGTCATCTGTTCTGGCTTGCTCAGAGCCACTAATATTTCCCAGAAGTCATTTATACAAATATTGGTGTCAGAAAAAATACAGAAACACTTATGTTTCAGATCTACTGATCCGTTCTTGCCACACTATCCCGCAATCATAACTATCAATCACATTCACAACCATGGCATTAATGCCGTGGAAGCCGTCAGGCATAAGGACCCATCCGAAGAGGTAAAACAGAAGTTCATTAATCTATTCAAACATAGTCACACCCCTTCCCAGGCTCTGAAGGTTCATAAGAGGAACCTTTTGGAAGAGCACAAAGACAATTATTCGATGGTGGTGGCCGACCGTTCCTATTGCCCCGACATCAATTGGGTTTTCCGCCTTTATCACAAGTACTATGCCCCGAAATCGCGCGCGAAACCCGCCCCACTAGCTAAACACGTGGAACCCGCCGAAAATTTTGAAGAAACCGCTGAAACTTTCGAAGAGAAATCCTGCAAGAGCGTGGAAGGGAATATTTCACTTTCCAGCATCATTCCGTTGATGGAAGAAAGCCAGAATCTGTCCGAATCGGCCGAAATCGTGTTCGTCGACAGCATGGGGAATATCCTGCAAAAGTGCAAATCTTCCGAACTGACCGATCAGATCTGGTTGTCGTACGAGGACGAGGACGACAAGGGCAACGGCGAAAGCCAAGCCGAGGAACCAGAAAAGCAAGAAGAACCCGCCGAGGAGGATAATAACGGAGCATTAGAAGCTGCCGAAAACGAGGAAATCAACGAGTGCGTGGGCCTGGATGCAAACGACAGGCAGCAGTACAATATCCGGCTGCTGGAAACGCTGTTCGAGAACATTTTGGCCAACGTCGATCAGCATTATGCCAATAATCCAGATGCGTTCGATAAGGCCATCAAAACTGCTTTCGGCACGTATCAAGGAATCGATACGGAAAGTGCCCTGATCACCGCTCTGGAAAGTTTCGGGAGAAGGTCTGATGGGGCCATCCAGAACGGCGTGTGCGAGAAACGAAAATTGGACATTGAAGATGCGCCCAACAAAACTGTTCGGCTTAGTGAACATTGCTATGCGATCAATGAAATTAGTCCTGTTTAAAAACAAAGTTAAATGCTGAAGTTTAACTAGATTGGCCAAAAATACATGGTTGGTATGTTAATAAATTGCACATATGAATTGTGATGCCTTGGTTTGTTACAGAAAGGATTTTCGGTAAGGAAAAGGTCATCTATTCTTGATCTTTTTTATTACAAAGGAGATTGAAACCCGAATATAACATTTTGATCAGATAATAGTACATTTACAAACTGTAATTTAGGTTGTATACAAGAATTTTGATTTCTCGAGTTTTTGGAAACTGAAATCAAATATTCGTAAATTAATCGTAAGAATCGTAAGAATTAATCGTAAAGAATCGTAATTTAAGAAATCTCGATAACTTCCAAAATTGTTATTTTCTAGCTAAAGCTCAAACTTTAGTCGGAAACTTAACGAAATTGTGATTTCAATTTTTAATTGTGTTCGGAAACAATGACTCCGAAGGCTAGGATCTAAATGTGGAGATTCTGATATTAGAAAAAAAATTACGTAAATCTCGAGTCCGCCACGTTTGGTTTCGGATTCAAAATCATAATTTAAAAATCACAGTTTTTGACAATATAATGATTTCTGAAATCACAATTTCATGTCGATTTGGGCTCCAAAGTCAATGCTTGAGCCAAATAAACTAGATTTAAAAAACCTAGCTTTTTTTTCCTGCAAATACAGTAATCTGGGTTATATCTGTAAGGGAATTAACACAAAAGTAAAAGTTCCAAAGTAACCTGTGGAATTTGTCATTTTTTGGATGTTTACTGCGCAGTAAATTCGACATAGTTACGAAACTCAAACTACAGAAAAACAGGAATACCGGAACTTCCAACAAAATTGTAAAAAAGCTGTGACAATACTTAATTGTGGCAAAGTTTCCATATTGAAGAAATTACGACGTTTGCTATAGGGTCTATACATGTTAGGTGACATTTTTCCATAGATTTCAGCAGACACTGAAAGTTGGTGGCGCCCTCTAGTACATGCATGTCTACATGTTCAATGAGAGCTGATGCCTTTTATCCAGTAGAGGGCACTACATACTGTCCGTAAAATGGCATCTATTTGGGCTTTGCATTTACAACCAAATCCATGTATTCAGGACATTTTATTTAATGATTGGTAAGCTCAAATCAAATTGCAATTTCCATGCCAGTCCTAAGTTTTCAGAATCTTTTTCCTACAACCATCTTCTTTCAAAGTGAGGCTTTCCCTTAAAATTTAACCATTGAAATCTATTTGATTTTTAATGCATTTTCTTGTCTTTACAATGTCCCATGGTCTCCACATCAATATCTGTGATGTCCATTGCTACTTCGTTCAGGTGAATTCCCAGGTCGTTCCAATATTGTAAAGTGTCTTCGGCAGTAAACAGATAGATCGTTCCAAAAAAGATGAGAATGGCAAACGAGATGTAAAATACGATAGACCAGCCATCATGAGTGTTCTAGAAATTGGAACAAGCCTGTTATCACTATCGGGCTTTTTTAAATTTAAGATCTTATTAAGAATATAAGAAGGCGTACCCCCTCCGTTAAGACACCGGTGAGATATGGCGATACGATGCCTGGTATCGTTCCTACCGTGTTTCCGATACCTTGAATTGTGCCTGAAAATGATCCATTCTTAAACTGTATTCACATTACGTTAAAAATGTGCACTTAATACCTGCAAAATTTGGGGAAATGCCCACTGCGTTAACCAAATGTCCACCGTATGAGGTTCCGTTCAGTCCGATTCCAAGTACCAACAGTGCATAGATAGCCATTGTTTGACACTTGAGGAATGTAATTCCAAACAGACAAAACCCGCACGAATACATAGCTACAGTAAATATACATACGAAGAGTTATTATGTTCCCCCGAAAAATTGTAGCCAACGATTTAATTGTGATAAGAAATGCATTCCACAAAATGTAATAATTTTTTATGTCCAGTTAGTTAATACGAAAACGTAAAATACTCGCATGCAATGACGTCATTAGGCAGAGCTTTCCCCAGCTCAGTGGCATTTTTGAATTTATTTTCGTTTTGTATTCAATAATTAAACTGATAACGAGCAAAAGAATGGCATAAATATCCGTCTACTAGTGATTAGTCGAATTACAATAACACATACCTTCTCACCAAGTTTTCCTTCCAGGGTAGGCCTATCCATACGCAAGTGTAATTATAATAGGCCTAGTGATTTTTGTTAAAATCAGGGACTACTTTTTCATAGAGTATGTGTACATATGGTGTAATTCGTCACTGTTTAGACCGTTTGCAGTTGCTCTCAATAGATGCCATTGATGCTCGCAGCTCGCCCAGTTTTTGCTCAGTTTCACGATGGTTATTATATTTTGGGATTGCATTTTTTATCACTGTTAAGTCGTTTGTTGAAAGATTTTGAAACTGTCACGTAAATGGTCATAAATTACCAAAAACTGTGGAAAATTTCCTCCCAGCAATGGTTGTGAATGCCTTCCTCTTGATTAAAAAATCAATTATTAAACCACACGAATATGCCACAATAATGGCCATCACGTACGGAAGACTAGATAAAAACCCGTTCTGGAAGTAACAAAACGGTTTCGGGATATCAGAAAACTTATAATGCTTGAATTTCTTTGGATTTTGTTACAAGGCAGTTCCTACCTGTTGAATATTGAAACCTAAGACACTGCTCATGTATGTCGGAAGTTGTGTCAGTAACGTGTAGTTACCCCATCCGTTGCCGAAATACGCAAACAGGATTGCCCAAACGGCTTTCGATACGACAATCTTGCTCCATGGAATTGGTGGGCTCTGGAAACGAAAATTTTAAATAATTTTTTTTCCAAATAAATTTAGGCTGAAATAGGAGCATTTACCTTTTCGTAATTAAGATTAGCCCTTATGTTGTCTTCGATGTAGGACTTCTCCTCCGCCTTGATCCAGGGATGCTCCCCCGGTGAATTATACATGAGAATCAACCAGGCTACCAACCAGCATGTGCTCAATAATGCTATAAGTTACAAATTACAAAATAATGAATCCGGACATTTTTTACGGAACTAGAAAAAAAGTCACGGTGAAATTGCAGAATGACTGGTTTTAAATTTAGGCCAAATAAGCTCCTTTTTACTGACAGTATGTAGCGCCCTCTACTAGATAAAAGGCATCAGCTCTCATGAAACACTGAGACATGCATGTCCTAGAGGGCGCCACCAACTTTCAGTTCTGCTGAAATTGTGCAAAAATGGCTCCTGACATGTATTTAGCAAATGTTGTGATTTCTTC
>JAQIXP010000879.1:0-21659 GCA_034700285.1 Proteroiulus fuscus
AGATGGGCTATCTTTTCACTTTTTGAAATTTTCCTGGGCGAAATATGGAGACTGGGCTAAAACTCGGGATGGGCGTTATTTAGAAGATTTACGAAGTCATATGTTTAGGATTGAACAATGCAGTAGACACCTTGAAGAGCATTCCTTGCAGTTTAAATACATTACATCTTGGACTTGACCACGGTGTAGAGACATCTCTTCTACACAATGATATTAGCATAATTATTATCCATTTAATAATCTTTTAAATTGCCCGCGGAAACTGTGGTTATACCAATATATTGGTTAGGATTTAAGCATACTTGCTCAGCTGTATGGTTAGAATTATAGACCGGAGACGGATGCACCGTGATTTTTAAAGCAGTGACGTTAATTCAAGATGGCGCAAGTTCCAGACAACAGAGGAAAGCCAATATAATTTTAAAATAATTTAAATGGTTAATTACACTTTGTGGCGCATAAAATGGATTATATCACGCGGAAGATTGCTATTTTGAGGCGTAGTATAAATTATTTCTTATAATAGTGTTTTGTTTCCTGCAAACTCGAACCTGATGATTCTTTCGGAGAACAAAAGCATTTTTTCCATCTTTCTATTTTTCCAATATGGCGTTGTTGAGCGCTATTTTACCAATGAATAATGCCATGAATTTCACCGAAAACCAGCACGGCAATGCCATTTTAGAAAAACTGAAAAGTCAGAAGGATGCCGGTCGTTTTTGCGATGTTGTCCTGCACGTCCAGGGCAAGCAATTTCCGGCCCATCGAAACGTTTTGTCGGCCTGCAGTCCGTACTTTGATTCCATTCTGAAGATGCAGAAAACAGTGAAGGAGCAACTGACAGTCACCTGTCAGAATCACGAAGCTTTTCACAGTTTGTTGAATTACATGTACACGGGTAATGTTGTCATCGACAAGCACAACGTGGCTGAATTGCTGAGGCTGGCAAATCATTTCTTAGTAACTAAACTCAAGAATTATTGTGCTGAATATTTAGACCGATATTTGGACATAACCAATTGTTTAAGTGTCAAAGAATTAGCAGAAAAGTATCTCATGCCAGCCCTGGTAAAAAATGCAACTAATTTTATTCAAAATCACGTGGCCGATGTTCTACAGCAAAAAGAGCTTCTCGACTGTTCATTGCCCAAAGTGGAGCAATTTTTGTCTGATAAAAATTGGAGTATTCCTCAGGATGGACTGTTGAAATTCACCTCTCAATGGGTCGCCTACAATCCTGCATACAGGGAGCGAGACCTGAGGACCCTTTTGACATTTGTCAATTGGCACATAGTTGATCGCAATTTCCTCGCTGTGCATATTGACACTGAGCCACTCTTCAAACAAAATCCCAGATGCTTTTATTTCATTCTTCAGAGTTTGGAGGAAAACGGCATCCAACTTCCTAAATATGCACCTGCTTATCAAGAACTTAAATCTAAATTTGGACCCGAAGCAGCTGGCAATTTTGACAGCGATTCATTCCTAAATATGGCGATTTCTACAGCTATCGAAGGATTGCAGGTCAGTTGAATACAATAAGCTGCTGTGGCAAATCAGAAGGGAGAGCCATGGTATGCCACATGCATTGAACATGGTAAAATATCAATCACCACTCGTATCTGTGACAAACACTACATAATGTATGTTGAACAAATGCATTTAGGCCAAATTTATCCCTCTGAAGTAATGCAATTGTTCGAATAATTCGATTTTAAAATAATCTTCTGGACCGTTCAATTAGTTCATCATCAATATTTGGGGCTATTCCGGAATAGGGGAGCCAGTGTATTTAACGCTGCCAATCTACAGGGCAGTTGCGATATAGCAGGAGGAATGATTATATGGTTTGGCGAGAGCCCAGCAGGCCCGCAGCACGGAGCGAAAGCGGAGCGCAAGGACACCGCCCGCCTACTCCCCTTGGGTCCCAGGAACAACTCCCGGGGTGGGCCACTGTAGGTTGGCAGCGTTAAATACACTGGCTCCCCTATTCCGGAATAGCGCCCAATATTTTGTTTCGGGAGGGGGGGAGTCGGAAGTAGAGGTTGATTCTCAGATTCTCAAATGGTGTGACTTGTTGTGACATAAGTAAAAAGGGTCTGAATGAGGTGGTGATGTCGCCATTTATAATTTGACAAACACTAAACAAATAGGAAAATTATTTGGTAAAAGCTTTGTATTTAATGTTCAAAACCTTTTGTTTTTATTTTATAGATATTACATGTACTTTTAAAGTATAAAACAATTTTTTTAAGGGGAAAGCTTGCAAATATTTACAAAAAAGTACCTTTATTTAAATTGTGGTAGGCCCTATATGGGAAATGAAAAGTAGATGAGCAGCACACAACTGGTTGGGCTTGGAAAGGTTAGGTCAGATTATAGGTAGCTGGTGCCTGGAGGGTACAGCGCCCCAGCTAGGCAATGTGAATGGCCCATAAAGTTACTCATTCAGACTTTACATTTTGCTTAAAATAATTTAATTATGCCTTTAAATTTTAATTAAAAAAATACTTTGATTCAATTGAAAATAAGTTACGGTTTAACAGTTATAATGTTTACTTTTCTTAAAAACAATATTTTGATTGTAAAAAAGTTAAAAATTAAAAAATAAGTTTTCAACTTTTTAGAAGTTTGATTTACCATAGGCCGCTATGTTATGAAACCAAATGGCCTCCTCCTTAGGCTTTTTGGATCTGCCCTTGCCCTAGTAACCAGATGAATAAATTGCGTACCAAAATTATTTCAAGATTAAGAATTGAAAGTGTTTAATTTCATTGTTGACTCAGACGTAAAAATCAACATGGTTCCAAATAAATAATCTTTTTAAATTAAGAAAAAAATAAAATCAGGGTGTCTTGCCGTCTGGAAAACCTGGAAATGTCATGGAAATCAGTAGTGTCTGGAAATGTCAGGGAAATGTCATGGAAATTTAATCTGTGTCTGGAAAATCTAAATAAAATGGAAAATTAGGCACTATTGGGGATATTTTTAGTTAATTTTTGAGTGTTTTTGAGCAAAAAAGACGTCTGCGGCGCCATTTTTTGTCATTTTATTTGCAGTAATGTACACAAGCCATTAGATTTTCGCCTGTAGGCCATGAAAAGTATTTTTGGGTCGGAAAAAAAAGGGATTTGTGGGTGTGGCCCAGGGTGTAGTTGCCAAATATTGCTATTTTAATTGCATATGTCAGCAAAAATGAGTTAAAAATCACTTTAGTTTGGTCTGGAAATTTGTGAAAATTTGTCTGGAAAACCTGGAAATGTCATGGAAGTTTGTTACTGGATTTGGCCAGACACCCTGTAAAATATTCTTCAAGACATTCTGATTGCTTGTATTTTGAAATACGGTAGTTATGTTATCTAGAAAAATACCTTAATTCTATGATAAACTAATTGGCATTAGTTCCAGCTTAGACCTTATGTCTAAATCCCGCCTGGTCTAAACTTTATTAATTATTAAATTAGATTAATTTCAGTTAGTGTAGGTTAAAAGATGAGTTAGGCATGGTGAGAAACTACGGTAATGTTTTTGAAAACTGAACGTAAGACAAACAGACGTGACTTTTCACATGCTTCCATACGTTCTATGCATCAAATGTTTAAACATGGGATTTTCTAATGCGCATACAATATGAAATATTTAGCATGCTTTCCATATTGTTATAGTGTATAGCCTACCACCATCTATTTTTGCACTCTGCAAGCAGTTGTATTTTTCCCATTATGGAAGCATCTTTAACCTTTAAATATGTAAGTCTTTTGGCAAACATTTTTTAAATACCTTTTCCGTTTGCCAGATGTCAAATGATCTTTGTAAAACTGCTTTGGTAGCTATAACTATATTCTTAGTTTGGTGAGGGCATGGGGGCGAAAGTGTCCAGTTAGGGAAATAATCTTCTTACAGGTTTTTGAAGATTTATTTTCCAGTACTATTTTAAATTCAATCAATAAAGCAAATCTCTTATATTTAATGCAGGACACTGGTGGTCCACTACCTTCCGAGCGTGAGAGAGATATAACATTCGAGCCAGTGACTGTAACTGCCCTGGGAAAAGATGCTTTGGCCGATCTATCCAGAGGATTAAGGCGTCCAGGCTTAAAGTCAAATGGAATAAAACTGAAAAGAAAATCAAATGCCTCTAATATTATTTCTGCAGCTCTAGTTCAAAAAGCAGGACGGCGCATACGACCTATCAAGCTAAAATTAGGTATTTGACCTGACCTCTGTTTCTGTTAATTTGATGATGTGACAGTTTTTATATGTAACTGCACATACTGTCGTGTGATCATGTGTGTGATTGCGAATGCCATTTTTTAAAAACTGATTCAATAATTTGGTTTTGATAAAGGTGGATCAGTACGCAAGAAAATTAGCATTGGAGGTTGCACCACCATTACTACGGTTGATGGCCGTAGACTGAAGGTGTTGAGGGTCAGGCGACCCCAGCGCAAAGCTCTTTTTAGGCAGCTCAGGCGAGCAGGATTTTTGGGCCAAGCTTCGGGATCTGGCAGCCGAAGGGATTCCAAGCGGCTGCTTGCTGGCAGTGAAGACGACGACGATCGGTCGGACGACTCCGATGGCGATGATTATGACGAGATCGACGACCTCATTGATTCCATAGGAAGTGGACTTGCCCGAAAGAAGGGAAGACGTTCGCCGGATCCCATACGAGAGGGAATTAAGTGTCCACACTGTTCGTACATTGCACAGGGTGTACTGCGTTTGGAACAACATGTGGCCCGAGCACACAGCAGAGATGTCACCTACAAGTGAGTTGGAATTTATTTGTCCCCAAACATATTACACGTCCGATTGAATGAAAAAGTTAAGATATCTATGTTGTAATGGATAGCAATAACATTCTTATTTGCATAATTTTTTTTAGTAGATAGGCAGGGTGCAAATTTGTCCAATATTTTATTATTTTTGGCATATGTCCTTTTTATTTTCTATAAATGAATGCAAATTTTTTTTTTGAAAAACATTTCATGGAAGTAGTATTGTGTAGTTATATCATCCATAACTTCGATGATCGAGTATATTCCTCGGACAGTCTTATTGTTTACACCACACTATGAAAACGAGGGACCTCCTGAAAGGGAAACTATGTGTCACGTAAGCCACTGTAGGATTTAATTAAAAGCCAAAATACAGTAAAAATTCTGAATAAAAGTGATTGCAGGCCCTAAAAAATTAGAGATTTCATGCCTGGTGCCTTAAATTGATAATGAACTTAGGATTTGTGACCTACAGATTGTGATAAGACTTGGAATTTCAAACTTGGATATTTTGCAAATTAATCAATATGCTAAATATGACTGGATCCAGGACAAAGTTATGGGGGGGGGGGGGGAGGGTGGTAGAAAGCATAATTTTGTGAAAGTTCTTGGTTCAGTGGTAAAGAAATGGTAATCAGTAATGATATTTCTGCACGCGAGGAGGTGTTGCCAAAGGTGTAAAAATCACCTTAAATGGTTTAAAAGTAGTTCAAGGGGCAATTGTTGTACTTATCTGTGATAAATTATGTTAAATAATTAGCTTTAAATTTCGGTACTCACTTCAAACTGGCCTAATAAAACTGGAGTTAATACTAACTTTTACAGGTGTGGCTTATGCGATTTCACTTGCAAATGGAATCGTGAGTATTATTCGCACATCAAGGAACGGCACTTCGAAGGTCCTCCCTTCCGTTGCGACACGTGCGATTTCAACTGTGACAGAGTGCAGCTTTTGCTTGCGCATCGAATGAAACATGCCGACGAGCGCCCCTTCAAGTGCTCTAAATGTGATTATCGCTGTCGGACCAAGAATAATTTATGGGCACATGTGCGGAGTCATACTGTGGAACGACCTTATAAAGTAAGCATTATTTTTCTTATTTCTTTGTATTCCAAATGTTTTTGACAATATTACCTATATGGTATCACAATATTTTCAACTAAATAATTTGAAAAAAAATCTGTATTCTATATTGCATGAGCATATTTGATGATATCTAACATTACTTCCTCGATTGTATTTTAGCCACCACCAATCGATCCTCACATGGCTAATAATCTCAATGAGCAACGACCATTTTTGTGTGACATCTGCGGTTTTAGCACTAAATATCAATCACATCTGATTGCACATAAACGCATTCACACAGGAGAAGTGTTCCGGTGTGATTTCCCTGACTGCTCCTACTCATCACCTAAGAAGAGTCAACTTTCTGCCCACAATCGGACCCACACTGCCGTACGTTCGCACATTTGCGGAGTGTGCGGCCGAGGATTCGTTGAAAAATCTCATTTAGTACGACATGAGCGTATACACTTAAATGAAAAACCATTCAAGGTGAGCAAAAGTGCTTTTTTTTATCTTTTTCGTGCATATTGTTACCTTTTCTCAAACGCTGGTACGTAGAAACTTCAGTTCTGTTTCTATTATACCTCATAGTGCGAGCATTGCGATTACTCAAGTTCTCGCAGGGATAAGTTAAAAGAGCACACCCAGAAGCACCACGGCGCTCATCCAACAGCCAAGACACCCTATAAACCGAGAAAACCTCGCAACGGAAATACATCCGGAGGTAATTCGTCAGCAAGTGGTGGAGGTGGAAAACATCCTCCACACCATCACCACCATCATCACCATCACCATCCGTTCGATGCAGCAGGCTGCTATGGATCCAGCGCTGCCGTGGCGGCAGCAGCTGCTGCAGCCGCTGCCGCTGCGGCGGCTGGCAGGGGCGCCTCGGATCTCGAGCAAGCCGTTCTCCACCAATCTCATGGTCACGGCCCGCCACAACAGTTGCAGCAGCAACAAGGCGGACCTCAACAGCAGATGTCCCAGACGCCGACTCCTTCCTCCACCATGTCCGATAGCTCACCCACTTACACGTACGAGCCGCAGCCATCCCAGCACCACCTGGCGGCCGCCATGGATCTCCACTCCAAAGTGATGCTACCAGATCTGTCTCGGTCTCTGGCGGCTGTGGCAGCAGCAGCTGCCGGCGTGGCTGATCATCAGCAGGGCCAACAGCAGTCAGCTCACCAACAGCCAAATGCACCACCAAACACGCCCGTCTCGACCGGATCCGGCCTCCCACCGCACTCTCATGCCGTGGTTGCCGCAGCAGCTGCGGGAAGGGGCCAACCGCCGCCGCCCACTATGGTGTTTGATCCTCGTTATCATGGCGGCGCACCCACGTTCCATCATCACATCCCACCCGGATTGGATCAGCGAGGGCAGCAGCCGGGCATGCACAATTTAAACCCACAAGGAACCGGAAATCTTCCCCATCCTTCGGATTTCAGTGGATTGAGCGCTTTCATGGCACTCTTTTAAATCATTTTCATTCACTAATGCAAGCTTTTATTTTAATGTTAATGCTTAAATATAAATGTCATCCATTTGTGCTGAAATGCGAGGTACCGGTACCGTTGTGTGATTGTCATCAGAAGTAGCTTCTTCAAGGTAATGGAAGAATTTTCAATTTGCTTGCCATTTTCATAATTTTATTTGTCTTAAAAGTAACTATCAACCTGTCATCTACATTTGTTATGTGATTATGCTGGCAATTTTAGATATTTTTATATTCGGTTTGGATAGCATTTTGTCTTTTTTTTTTCTTGCAAGATTAGACAATTTCCTTTATTCCATTAAACTCTTTTTTAGTTATTTTTATGAAACTTTTTTACTTAGAACTACTAAGTTTCTTACCAAGGTTTTCATGGTCTTATCAGCTAATTATGCATTTGCTTCTAAAAAAACTTATTTCTTCTGCCCATGGCATAACAGCAGCTGATAATAATAATAAATAAATGTAGCCTATTCAATGTTTAAAAGAGGATGTACCGTACTCGGGACGATTGGTTTAAAAGTTAAATCAACTTCATCACCGTAAATTTAGGTTTGGTTAGAACTGTTATGAACTGGAACTTACATTTTTCAACATTTGAATTGGGTTGAGTTTTCATGAGTGGTTAACTATATATTGCAGACACAAATGTTTTTATAATGAGTGAACTATAGGGATATATCCCTAAAATTTAAAGTGTTTTAGAAATCATTTGCAAAGTTAGAAAAGGATGAGCATTCTCAGTGAACATTGCATTACAGTGGACAGCTTTATTACATTCTTGGTATTAAACATGGCCACTTAAATTAAATAAAGAAAAATGCCTAGTTACGCATTATATCTCGCAAAATAAGTAAGGTTTCTTATTCAATTACAGTCTAGGTGGGGTTCCTTTAGTTGTTGTTCAATCTGTGAAGTACGGTACCTGGGCATTCACATTACTAATCGCCAAGCAAATCAACGTCTGATATTTGTTCAGAGAATATTTATAAATTGCCCTTCTTTAGTTAAAGAAACTTGTTACAAAACGTTGGTACGGTCCATTTTTAGCATACTGTGCTCCAGATCATTACGATCTCGAAGGGATGAGTTAAGCCTAGATTAATTCGAGAGGTTTAATTTGCCTAGTAATTCTAATTTAGTTTTTAATATTTTTAATTATTCACATATTCACTTCAATTCTCTGTAGGAAATTCGTGCTACAATATAGAACGTTGGTCGTTTTTTTGCATTCTATTAGACATCATGATAATCTTCCTAAAAATCGTTCAAAATTATTAGAAATTTATTTAACAATGATGTTTAAGTCTCTACTGTCGTGGGAATCTCCTTATTGTGAGATGATCCCCCACCAAATGGCATCATGATATGCTGATCGTCGGCTACTGAGTTGAATTGAAGTGAATTTGGAATGATCCTTTCTAGGCCTATGCATTCATCACCAGCATTAATTTTTATATTTCTATTTAATGCAATCCGGTATACTAAATCAAAATCTTATTTATTGAAATATCCTTTTGTTAATAATTTAAAATGAATAATAGTACGGTAAATCTCCAAATAGTTGCATTATTTTTGAATTTTTACCTTTTAAAACGTTTTTAGAATAATATCTAATGCCATCTGGATTTTTTCAATTGTGATTGCCCATGGAATATTAAATCTCATTTTAGAAACATGAAATGGCTACAAAATGAATAATATTTTTTAGATACTAGTTAGATCTACAAGGTTTCCGTAAGCATATACAGTACAGTATGTACCACCCTTGCTAGCACCCTTTTATCTTTTCTGAACTGAGCTTTAATAATGACAGGCAGTCATTAACACTTAGTTGAGCCAGGCAGCACATTTTTATTTAGCATAAATACTCATACCATTTATTACGTACATAAAATGATATTCAGTGAGTTTAGCAGAAATATACATGTACTACTCATGCAATTAAAATTAAAATACAGCTATTATTTAAAAGAATAATGTGTTAGACAGGATAAATCAGCAATGAATCACGTGCAAGTATACGCTAAGAATACCGATCAAAGTAATACTATCAGTTGAGGTTATTTTGCTTTGGTAACAAAATGTTTACTTGAAATGCATTTTATAGATTAAATGTCTGATCAAATCCTTAAGATCGTAATGTAGAAGAATGCATTTGTCTACTTAGAAAATAATATGGCGCAATGTTAACCTAACCAGCAAACTATCCCAATTTAAGCATTTGTGTGCCATAATATTAGAAAACAGGTCCCTTTTTTTCATTATTGCATAGGTCTTGTATTTGCATTAGATTTTTTGCCTGGTTCTTTTCGTAGCAACTGCTTACAGTGCCAGTCAATCGTATTATGTTGTTTAATAATTCTTCAGAATGTGTAGTCAGTATTGGAATTTTTCATTTTTTCTGGTAATGGTGTAAAATTGATCCTTTTTAATGGGAAAGCTGAGGCATTTGTTTTATCTGGTTAAAAACTATCGATTTATATCAATCTTTGGTCAGTGACACACAGGGAAACTCGTGAAAAGTGACAAAACTCCTTTCATTAGCATGGCTGTTGATTTGCATCGTTCATACGTTGCTTACACAAGACTTGCATTAACACAAAAAAGTTTACTCACTAAACTAATATCGAAAATAGATTCTGATTAAGGCCAATTATATGGAAAAAGAAATTTTATTTGATATATACATTTTCTAAAAATAAATGTAAAAGTTTTAAAAAATACTTAAAATGGGAAGGAGAAAAACTAATTAGTTTTTGAAATGCAAGCCATCAGTCATCATCATGTCATAGCAAAAATACGAATTTCGTCTTATCATCATTTTTAAATATCGTATTTATGCTTTTTAATTTGTAGCTTTTGGCTTCATTTTAAACTATTTTAGTAATTAAACTGGCAGCTCTAAACTGGCTATAGCCAGTTACAGATGGAATTTGCAGGCAAACCTAATTCATATTTATTTGCACATTGCTTTATAGCTATAATCTCTCCTTGCTTTGATTTACTTTGTAATGTTATGAAGTCTTTCCCATGTAGAAATTAGTTCTGTCATTTTAAAATTTCCATTCATTGATGTTCCGTATTTGGTGTATTTTTAAATGTATGTGCTTTGAGCATTCGTTTATTTATATTTGGGTAACAGGTGAACTCTACCTTTGTTTACTTGTGTAATTAAAGTGGGATTATTGTACTGTATATTTCAAATAACTTCATAGAACACCACACTTTACATTTACAATTAGTTTTACAGTTATTCATAACTTGTCTAGTTCTTCTCTTTCTCAACTACTTAGATGCCTGCGGAGTTTTATCCATTGGAATTTGTGTTTAATTGATAAATGCTTTTTATAGAAATAGCCCATTTGTTTGAATATTTGTAGCTAGAATTGGAAAAAAGAAATAAAATTTCACTCCGAAGAAAATTTATTTGAAATTTCTTTAATCTAACATTGCACAATTAACTTTTGGTTTTAATTACACAAAAAGTTGCTCTGTAATAAACTGCAGAATTTTTTATGTTAAAACTGATATGCTGATGCAGTAATCCAGTAGGGTTTAAATTTAAACCATGGTTTAAGTTCATGATTAGTAAAAAAAAAAACTGAGAGATCCACCATGGACTAAGTTGACATTTACCACCTTTTTACATTAGATTCAGTCTGGAGGTTCGGACTAATTAAGTATAGGTTTAAAATAATACCAGACTATAATTTAGACCCAACTGGATCTCTCCATTGTATTAGTGGTTATAAGTAGTTTTTCTGCAGTAATTTTAATTATACAGTAACTTAGGATTTTCTGCAGTTTTAAATGCATAAAAAATGTATAATTTGTTTGTTTTGTATAATTACCAGCTATACTAGACATTAGCTGATTATTTATATTTTTATAAACTTTGTTAATTCTTTTTTTTTTTTAGTGTTGTGAGTTGAATAGTGTTGTGAGTTGTGAGCCCATAGAACCATTTTATCATGAAATCAATGAATGATTTGAGCGCTTTTCTTTGCGCAGCGGCCACTCTTGTCATAACCGGTCTGCGTTCTGTGATGGCGTCTATAAGTAAACCGTGGTCGGATGTTTTGTTGAATTTAATCAAGAAATTCGACCATGTCACTAATTCTGGTAAGTGGAAAATTAACATTAAATAGCATACCAATCATTTAAGATGTCGCATTGAGCAATTTGTATGCAACTTAATTGCAAGAATGCACGAAAACATGTGGGGACGCATAAGCAACCACAATGAAATCAATAACGTCTCTTATCCGTATTATTTAAATTGGTAACCCCGTTAATTATTTTGTTTAAAATTGCGCCGTAATATACATTTTACTTTAAATTAAGGAATAAGTTAATAAGTCTTATTTCTGCTAAAATGCAGGACATGGGGACTACTCGATTATGTGCGAAATGAAACTATGGTACTGACGTGTACGGATAAAAGACGCTTCCCTGCTCAAATTTTTGATTTTTATTCCAATTCCATATTTCGTATTTTATGTTAAAATTTTTTGTTTTTCTAGTAAGGCATTGAACCTTAGAAAAATATGTATTTATCTAAGATTAAACTGATAGATGGCTTGTTTATATCAATTAACCAGGGATGTTAACCTTAGTATCTTGATAACCTATACCTATACAGTGTAGTGCAAAGATGTTTGTTTACATGCAGAGATATGCATGATCTGATTCGACCTTTTTGTTCAAATTCTTGTTTTTACTTCTCTACAGGAACCTTTAGAAAATTGTATAAACCATTTTTCATCGAAGACAGACAAGTGGGACTGGTTCGTCCAGACGTGCTCGACCAGTTAATTAAATATCCTCAGGTTTTTATCATTTCAAACGATCGCGTGGAATTGCATCCCACCTTGCAGACTTACGATGAGCGCACGGAGACGGTCAACGACGTGCTTCAAGAGTTACGTAAACATAAGTGCCTGCGTAGATTACTGGGATGGAGAAATGAGGTATGTAATCAGTTCAGAAACTTATCAATAAATGTATTGCTGATTTTTTGCATGTGCACAAATAGAAAAATATAGGAGATTAGTATATATATTTATATTTTAGTTGGGTAAAAGGTAAAATTGTCCAAACTTAATTTTTTTTCTGTTGCCTCATCAACACTGAAAAGTCATTGTACGTATGAAAATGGTCGATAAACACTCCATGCTACAATGCTAGGATGTGACTGATGTAAACAATTTGAAAATTGAAAAAGATGTGTGAACAATTTTTAAAATATAAAAATTGCAAAGCTGTTACAAAATTCTCTAAAACATCCAACTGAGGTTAAAAATAATGGTATCGCATAGGAAAAATAATTCTACGAGTGCTTATTTTTGCAAAAAATGCATTTCAGAGTTTAGGTGATGAAATTCTGCCAAAAAAGAAATTTATTTATGTTCTGCAGAATGTAAGCTGTATAATTTTCTGTAGAAACATGATCTGTTTCTGTGGAACATTAACCTTAATTTTTCTTCAGAAATTTTGTTGCCCTTATTTGGAAAATAACTTTGGCAAAAACTTTCATGGGATAGCTCTTGCTGAAAGGCATTCAAAAACAAGGGCTAGTAAAATTGAAGCAGCAAAATTATTGCTATTTTTGTTAATGCTATTAAAAGTTAGCAGATGAACCCAAAAAAAGATTCAGAATAGCTGGTAAGTGTTATGTATTAGTGATGCTAACATTAATTATTTATTTTATACATTAAACATGGGGAGTTTTAAATCAAACGGAACAATGTGAAAAATTAAATCAACTTGAAAAATATGAAATATTAGAAACAGTGGGTGAAAGATTAGGCACGCGAGTTTGTGAAAAATGGGATAAATGTGTTTGTATGGAATGAGAAAAAAATTAAACGGAAGATCCCTGAAAAATTATGCTCATTGAAATTAGTTATTGTAAAATATTCTAAATAAATAAATTTAAAGTTTGTAAGTCCAGTTACAATGCTATGGAATGACAAATACTCCATCATGATGCTATATTTTCTTTAAAATGATAAACCTCCTGAAAGCAGATTCTACGTGTACTCTGATGGGGGAGGAAGAGGGTGCCGCAATTAATGGTGTAGGCCTACTTCTTAATCCTCTGCCCAAATGGTGTAAAAATGTACTAGTTGGATCATTTGATGCTATTTCAATACATCATTACCCTGAGATTACTGGCAAATCCATACAATACCTCATTCAATGCATTTTGTAAAGGCATTTGTTTTCTAAAAAAGAAAAGGTTGGGACTTCCCTTTCAAAATAAACACTTCCTTCAAGTAGAAATTAGAAAATGTTCCATATAAGGCTTCACGTTTGCCCATTGCATAATCAGTTGATGTTTAATTTAGTTTAGAACCTATTTGCCCATTTGTCTTTTGCTTCCACCATTTTAAAAATATTTGTGAATAAAAATTATGATTCTGATGCGAACAACGCTTATAATTTCTAAGACAAAGCTATCAGCTATTCATAATAATTAATAAAGCTGGTCTGAATGGTAAATGAAATATAGTTTTGGCACAGAATAGGAAATCAAGGGTGAAGAATTCAATGGTTCACCCTTGATTTCCTATTCTTTATGAAATATTACTTCATTTCAATTCATATTTAGTTAAATTTTAATTGGTTTTTTATTATAGTTTATTATTTATTTAGTGTATATTATTATATGAATGTAATTGCAGTCATAAGAAACTTGTTGCAAATGGTATTTGGTTTGAAAATATTACCCTACTGCGACATTTATAGCCTACTGCTTGTAATTTGCGATAATTTCCTGTTTGACAGGCTGCAGGTTTCTCTTTTAAACATTCCTTCTACAACATAATTTCCTTAGCTTACTGTATAAATAGTTTGCATTTTCTAGAAAAAAATTAATGAAAATAGACAGTGAATCTTTGCATTTAAAGCTAAATTGTTAAAACTTTTGAAAATACAGCATAAGCGCATGAATAATGAAGTAGGCATATAAGTGTACTGTGGTGCTGTATATTAAATAATGGAACAATCTGTTGGAATAAGTTCAAAAACTTGTGTTAATTTTCGTCATGCCTGTACCTGTACGTGTTATGCATGCCGTCATCCCTATAAACAAATTAACATAGCTATAGTTAATCGCTCCTAGGGATGACGACACTCATTACAGGTACAAGTATGGCAAAAATACCTGGCTTTTTAATCTCTCGATTTTTGTCGCCTATTAGCAGTTTCTAAAAAATCCTAAAAGTTTTGGCCTTCTGTAATTAATTTTAGGTTTTAGACCATATCAACAATTTTCATCAGAAATTTTTGTTAAAAAGTTAATAGGCTTAAAACGTCATACTTTGAGTCTTTCTTAATCCATAGGCTAATCAGCAGATTTAGATTTCATATGTATATATATATATCTGTAAAGGATGTGATTGTTGATATACTAAATGGATTTAAATAGATTGCCAGATGTAAACATTTGTAGCTTTGCATTTCACAAACAAGTTTGAGCTACATCTTATCTTACATTATGGAAGTTTGCTTAATTTTCTAATAATATATAAAAAGATGAATAAAGCATGATGAAAGAAAATTAAATCGTGGTCAAGTTTTCTAAGTAATGGAGCGCTTAAAATATAAATTGTTGTGCTTAGCTATGTCTTGCCACAATTTCAATTAGAATAATATGCTAGACTGCAAATTTTCTATGATCTAAATACAAATCAAAGAACTTAGAAATGCTTTTTGAATCAAGAAATACATCTTGCAAGTGAAACCATTATTTGAGAAATTAATATGTTGAAAACTGTGACTGTTGCGCAAGAAGTTTGGTTATTCTGATTCTAAATGTTTTTTTTTATTATTATAAAAAATTATAGTTATCTTTAAAAAATTATTTAATGAACTAGCTCTAATTGATGAAATATTTTAATTTTTACGATATACAGTGTTATGAAGTACGGCCAAATTTTGAAGACAAACCATTAATGAAAATGGATCGCTGTGCGACATGTGAGTTACATCTACTATTCTTTTCCCCCGCATTCGGTTTAAAACCAAGCACTCATTGAAAATTGGTTTTTCACTAGGTCTATTTGGAATAAAACAATATGGTGTCGATATTAATGGCTACGTTCGCAACGGTGACAAAGGAATGTCCGTTTGGATACAGAGGCGGGCGTACAATAAGCAGACGTGGCCTGGGAAACTAGATAACATGGTTTGTAAGACGGAATTGAGAATAAATTTCATTTAATTACATCATGGTGTCTGCCATGTCAAAAGGTCCTTTATTTTCATAAAATTTATCAAATTTTAAGGAAATTCTGAGTGCCATATATATGTACTATAGTGATACCGAGCAAAAGAATGGCGTGAATATCCCATTACTGGCAATTACAAGTCAATGGAGATTTACGCCGTTCTTTTGCTCGATATCAATATAGTAGTGATTTTTATGATTATGAAATAGTCATACAATAAGCACTAAGAAAGTCAGCATACAATTGAAATAAGTGTAGACTTTCTTAGTAAGTACAAATTATTTATTCAAAAAGTCATAAAGAAGTTATACTTGTCATTTAAAACGTCATATTTCTAAACTCTCTGGATGACACCACAAATATGCATTGATTGTGTGTATTTGATGTGTGTAGGTGAGTGGAGGAATTGCCGTAGGTCTCAGCATAATGGATACAGTTCGAAAGGAGGCAGAAGAGGAAGCATCCATTCCACCTCATCTTTTTGAAAGGCTAACACCAGCGGGAGCAGTCACGTAAGCATTTTCATGTTTAAAATTAAAAGGTAGGACATATATTATGCCCCATAAGTAACACTATCTGGTTTCAGATTTTATTTTGAAAACGAAAGCGGCCTATTTTTGGAAACTGAATTTGTATTCGACTTGGAATTGCCACCCGATTTTATCCCTACTAATGCAGATGGAGAGGTGGAAGATTTCCAACTAGTACCCATCGAAGAGGTAATTTATATTTTACTCGCAAACCTGTATATAAATCTGCATTCTTGTGTTTGCTTCATTACTCTGTGTTGCATTAAATAATTATTGATAATGTTCAGTATTAATTTGGCTACGTTTTGGTAAATCTAATGCCTACAATTTAAATAGCTTATTCATCAAATGAGTAGTATTAACTTTGAGAACTATTTTTAAAAATCCCATTTTCGAGTTACGCTCGTAGTGTGATTTGAAAATGTCATTTTCTCACTTTTACCATGATCTTACTCTTTATGCAGTTAAAGGAAAAAGTAATTTCTACTGAATTTAAAACAACTAGTTGCCCAGTAACGATCGATTTCCTGATTCGACACGGCTTTATTACTGCTCAAAATGGTCAGTTCTATTCAAAGTTTTATTTCATTTTAAGCATTGCCTACAGTAGGCCTACATGTGTTTAAAAGTGTAAATCAATGCATCTTCTATTTTTATTTCAATAATGTTTAATTGACATTTATATTTGGCTTGTGAACCTTTACTATATATTTTACTTTCTTTTAGAGCCTAATTACAATTACATCTTGGAAAAATTGCATATGCCAATTCACAATTTTTTCAACTTCACGAATGGGTAAGTCACTTATGAATGTTCAGTAACTGTTCTTAGCCATTGTGGCCTTTAGTTTTTCATGCATAATACATGACTTTCCAGTACTAACATTGTAACTTTTCCATTTCTTTCTTATTCTGGTTTTCCCAATCTTTTTTATATTAAATTATTTTTTTTTTATTATTTACCTGCACTCCCAGACCTTTCGCAACATCTGCCATAACGAGTTGGCAATCCTAACGCTGCATGTAATTGTTAACAAAATAATACTTAATTAATCTAATAATAGTTAAGCGAAGCAAGCATTCACGCTTTAATGCTGATACCGTTTTCTCAAATGTGGAAATACTCATCTGAAATCCAAGAAAAACTATCGATTAATTAGGCCAGGTTTATCTCTTTACATAGCAAATATACCATGCTAAATTATTCCTCCATGCATTTCGAGCATTTGATCAGACTGTTTGCAACTCTTGAATGAACATTCGTTTTGACTAGTGCTGAAATCTAACTGAATTTAGTTACCATACTATAAGCCCTTCATGCCATAGTTATTTAATGATTTCAGGTTTTCAGTTAAATATGACATGCAGCATATCTCCTTTAAAAAAAGGAGTTGTAAATTTTTTGTTAATATTTACTTGAGGTAGAAGGAAGCATGTTTAAAATGTACCGTGCTTCAGTTTTCTCCTTTATGGCTAGCTTTTTTTATTAAACAAAATCGTCAATGTAATTTCCAGAACATTAGTGAAGAAATTTTGTACATATTAAATAAATAACTACCGGTAAATGAATTCCGAAAAGGGAGTTAATCAGGACGTTACCTTAAATTCAGCTCTTGTTTGGATTTGAATGTTTTTATGCTACAGTCGGAGCTACGATTAACGGGGTACACGTAAAGAAAAATGCATTCCTCCAAATTTAACAAGTAGGTTCAACTTGCGACGTTAGTTATTTAATTAATAAAAATTAATAGGCAAATGCTTAGATAAAGAATTTTTGTTTCACACGGTACCCTGGCCGACATCATAAGGCAATGGTATGCCTTCCCAGCATGCATTGCCCCCTCATTGAGTCAACTTTTTCTTACCTACACAATGAGAGGAGCGATGCACACTGGGATGGCAAGGCATAGCCGTAAGACGACGTCGATCAAGGTGTCGGGGAGACAAAAGTTGCTTAATCATTTACATTTAATATTTAATTAAGTTGCTTAATCATTTACTTTTTAATATTTAATTAAATATCTAAGCCAAAAATTATTGTAAAACTTATGTGAATGCATTTTCCTTCTCTGTTAGGGGCCATTCAAATATGATGTCATCAAAAACTCCAATTTTTAGTACCCTAATTCCCCCCCCTCCAGTCATTTTAAGTAAGATTCGACCATTAACAACTTTTTTTCTTCCCTTCTCCCCCCCCCCCCCCCCTCCCATCCCCCCTCATCCTTCCCTAATCCTACGTAGGATTCACATAAAAATTACAACTGCCTCAACCTCAACAACAGTTATTTTCAAAGAGCAACCACAAAAAGTTGGGCAGAATGTTTAAATAGAATTATTAAATGAAGTGAGACCTTCCCTTTAAAACGACTCAATTTGATATAAACAAGCAAATTATTTTAAATATGTGAAAAATATTATAAAAAGTGGAAATTTTAAAATGAAAAAGTACATTCCTTCAGCATATTAAACAATTTGGATCTTACGTAAGATTTCTTTTAATCCCCCCCCCCCCACCCTTCCTCCTCCCACGGTCATCATTTGTAGGATTTCCCCATACCCCCCCCCCCCCCCCAAACAGCTGACGTCATATTTGAGTGGCCCCTTGCATCATTTGGCAAGAAGGTTTTTTCTCTTTTAAGTTTTTTTGGAAGAATGTTCATCAGCTACAAACTAAATAATTGGAAATAAACCCTTTTAAGAGTCCGTACCATATAAAGTATTGTAATCTTCAAAGCAAAACTAATATGGACTGAATTGATTGTTTCTAAAGATTTGGCAATACAGAGTAATTCTATAATGTTGATGCAAGTGTACAGCATGTCCATATAAGCTGAACCATTATTTACATGTTTACAAATTGAACACAAAGCTCAAAATAGGTAAGATTGAAACATTATTAGAAAGGCAAGTTAATTTTAAACGAATGGCCCAAAACATAAAAAATAATTTTAGTTTTATTTTATATTATCAATATTTTTTAGTAATATGAAAGCTTTGATAAGAACCAATTTGATTGCTTGTGAATTGTCAAAGCTATTCCAGCATCCACAGGCGCCACAATGCTAATGTATTACTGTTTTCACATTACGGTACTTTATGCAGACCTTGTACCTGAGTTGAAAACATTTAGAGCACTTAGCAATGCCACACCTGTGAAAATGGATACAACTTGTTGTAATCTGTTCAAGACTGCCACTGACCTGCAGTGCCAAGCAAATTAACCTTTTTAATTGTTATGAAAAGTCTGGCAGGAAAAGTTTAAACTGTAATAAACTTGCATCTAGTCATGCAGGTCTAATTTTTTTTTAAAGTTTTTTGCCAATGTTACAATTTTTGTGAATATTTCTGGGAACTACAATCTTACTTATTTTGTGTATTCTCTGTTCAATGCTCAATTTTTGCACCCATTACAAAAAAAAATAATAATCTAGATTTCTTTTCTTGAAATATGTTTTATTTGACCCAAAAATCGTGATTTAGGACAAAATCAGATTTTTGCATTGCAATTTGGATTTTGGTCTAAAAATTGTGATTCTAAAATCACAAGGCAAAATATGTAATTATAAAATTTAAATTTTTGGTCTAAAACCACATTATTGGCAAAATCATAATTTCCGAAAGCACAATTCCATGAACATCTTGATTTCCGTTTCAAAAATCTAAATTTTTTTTCTTTAAATAATCAAGATTATTTATTTTGTAGGGGATGTACGTGAAATAGATTGTGAATTGGCTTATTGGCAAACTGTATTCATAACTTTATTCCTAAAATAATATGCTTTGTGGTGACTCACTTTTTACTGCAATGTTCAGGCAATAGTGCCGCCTTAAAAGTTGAAACAATTTTTTACGCCCCCTTTTTAAATGACAAGAAAGGAAAACGATATGTAAAATAACATCCGAATAAGCTTTAATTTTAATTTTATTAATGCAAAAAGTCTTGTTAAAAATTCCTTGTGATTTCTACTTTGCCTTGTTTTGTACCACATCCCATGGATTGCAGTAATGGCTCTAGTTAATAAAGACCAATATTCATATTGGCTTAATACCAATAACCATTCTTGTTTACTGTTAACAAGCCATGCACCTATAAGTCCTTTCCAACTTTATTTATTTTTTGGTTATTTATTTTTTATTTTTGTTTTGTTTTATATCCATATACTTTCGCTTTCGCCTTTGCTTCTGTTTAGAAAAAGGGAAGCGACCGTTTCCAATGGAGTGCGTAGCCCATCAAGACGTCCTGGAAACCAAGATCCTTCTAACACTTGACAGTTTGAGGATTTGTGATTTCTTGGTCACTCGATTCATTGGTGTTCTGTCAATCTGCAGCACAGGCCGCCTGCCATACCTGAATGGCCGGGAAACATTCCGCCGACTTCGACTTTTTTTTTTTAGTTCAGTACGATTTGAAGTCGTTTTCTCTAGTTTCAGTTTTGTGTGCAATATTTAATCCTTTAGGTTAAGTGAGCTTAAGGGATTTTGAAAGTTGTGATAGATTTTGCAAATGCAGAATAGTCTTTTTCAATTCTGATACCGGTTTTACTAGTTATTACCAAAAAAAAAAAAAAAAAAAAGAAATGGATTACTGATAGTATTTTTTATTGTCGTTGAAAGGCAAGTATAGTCTTACATTTGCTTACCCCACACAAGTTTATTTATTTATTTTTTTCTTATTTGTACAGAGTTTAGCATAAAAAGTGTAAGGGATATAATTGAATGGAAATTAAAATCCATTAGAAATGCGACATCGATTTAGATCTTTTAGTTTTTTTTTCTACCAAATATTTTCAAAAATACTGGACCTTCGTAGTTTGACACTGTCAACGCACTTTAATTAAGTGGTTAAGTGGTACAGAGGTTAAGGATGAGGATGTTGTTGTCAAACGTGTTTTTCTTGCTTTAGGAAATGATATGTTGACCTTCTAATGACTTTTTATGAAATGTAATTCGAAATGATTAGTCATCAGACTCCTTTTTGGCAGCGCTGTAATTGCCACTAAGCATTTTTTTTATTATTTGGTTTTTCATTTTGGATTATCTCTCAAAAGTTTTGCCAAGCAAAAATGTTGAAAGAGGCCCTTTGTCTTGTCTTTTTTGGTTCTCTCTTAATGGTAAGAATCGATGTTGTTTTTTTTTTTTAAATATATAATTTGGTTAATGCATTGCAATGTTCTTAACGAAAAATGATACTTGAAATTAGTTTTTGGTTTATGCATCACTCTGTTATCACAAATTAAAATTTAACTGTTATTAAAAATCTTATTTGAAGATTTTGTCGCAGATGGCATTAATACATCATTTATGAAAATTTTCTTAGAAGCTGAATTGAATTAATTTTCAAAACTAACTAAATTATTCACTTATCATGAAATTTAATTCTACTTGCTCATATTTTTTTATATTTTTCATTTAATTTGTCTTAAGACATCCATTAAACTTTTAACAATTAAAAAACATTGTGATGCTCCTTCCCTCCTTAAGGGGGCTGTCCACACTTTTAAAAAATGCATGCTCCTATGGGAATCTCCATGTTAACTAACGGTACATATT
>JAQIXP010000880.1:0-21654 GCA_034700285.1 Proteroiulus fuscus
TCAAACCCCGTCAATTTATGTTTAGCCATTATCGATTAATATGTACCGTTAGTTAACATGGAGATTCCCATAGGAGCTTCCATTTTTTAAAAGTGTGGACAGCCCCCTTAAAGAAAATCTAGATTTATTGCATAAAAATTAAGTTATTTTAAAATTCTAAGCTTAATTTTTAAGATTGAAACTTGCGCCTTCGCATTTCGGTTCCCTCGAATGGAATCTACTTGTTTTGAGTCCACTTTAACCCTATACCCAAAATTAGGTACTTGATACCTAAAATTTTGCACATAGTGATTCTGGCATTTTTCATCCTCAGTGATCAAAAATAAGCTCAAATTTTCCAGATAGATTGTATTATCTTTCCTCTGATTTCGAAAAAAAAAAATACATAAAATAAATAGCAGAAATGGGGGCTACATTTCAAACTAAAGGTGAACTATGATCATAAACATTGTCTTGCATCGTGCATTCAATGAAATGAGGAGTTAGAAAAGTGAATCAAACAATAATAAAAAAAAACAATAATGGAGAGCAAATGAGACAAAACAGAAAAATAATAAAAAATAATTTAATAAAGAAAAGAGAAGAAAAAAAAAAGTTGATAAATAAATAATAGAAATTGTTGGTTAGTTTGCGTAGAAAAATATCACATGAAATTTATATATTAAAGCATTCTCGTGCAATATTCTAATCTACCTTTTGTCGGACGATACCTTTGGTTTGAAATGTCTGCTTGGATCGTCAAACGGCAGATCTTCGTGAACATCAACTTCGGAAGCAAACGGTCCTTCCTTGCCCATGGACAAACTGAGTGATCCGTCTCCCATCGTCAGATCTTCAATTATACTCTACAATAAATTGGTGTCAAGTATTGTCTGACAAGCGTGGTGAAAGAAACGCATTAAGACTTGTTTAGACACGTACTTCAATCTGCTCCGAAGCCGAAATCGATTCCTTGCACCCCATTTCGTCCGCTAAAAATGGACAATTTGATTACACTGGAGAAGTACTTACGGTCTATTTTTCCCGAATATTTCATAACTGATACCGGGGACAAAGTATTTGAGATCGGATTAATTTAAATAAAATGGGTGCCCCTTTTAGTTTGACTTTGGAGGGACTCACGTCCATGCGTACTAACCTGAATTATCCTCGTCTTGAGACCCTTCATCGATCAGAATAAAAAGGCCAGATTTGGACTCCACAACTGGAATTAACATTAAAGAAAAGAAGGTAAAATTATTTAACGAACAATTCAACATTGATTTGTGGTCCAATCACTGACTGGGTCACCTGTGTTAAAAATCACCCCTTCCCTCATTATTTATAAAAAGGTAGTCTCGCTTTATTGCAAATTAGTTTTGATATAAAGAAAAATAAAGCTATTATGTGCGCAGAAATTAAAATTTTAATCCAACTTACCATTAGCCATATAAATTCACGAATTTTCAACAAAACAAACAAACAACGAAACATGGACATCCCCATACTGTCCACTAGTGGTGCATGGCGAGCACATGTTTAGCAATTTCCTCATTGTTACAACAGAAATAGAGAGATTAGGCGTATTTTGGCGTTATTACCCTGTTACCATTTGCATACATAGTTAGGACCTTGAGCGTTTTACTGTTGACGCCAGCTGTTTTATCGTTTTTGATAACGATGCCGGGTAACCAAAAGGATAACCAACCTGTTATCTACCTAAATAGGTGGCGTACCAAATGAGGTAACTGAAATTATGGATGCTTCGTACAGGAAAATCATCGAATGAAGAACTTTGCGTTTTAGCGTTTTGCTCGTACCTATATGATAAGAGTTAAGAACTACTTGTAAACTGGATGACTACAGCGTATGACAGGGTAATAACGCCAAAATACGCCTAATTTCATGTGCAGAAGTTCTGAATTTCACTGATATACAGGGTGATTCAGAATAGCTAATCGCCCCAAAAATTTCCCTAGATATGCATTGAAATGAAATATAGTTTTGATACAGAGTAAGAAATCATGGGTGAAGAATCCAAAGATGCCAAAAAATTGACAATTGACCCAGGCGAAATTCAGTGTAATTGCAGTGCATGTTTCCGGAACATTTTTAAATAATTAACCAATAGAGGAAATAATGTTTCAAAAATTAGTAAAAATGTACAATTCAACCGTGTGTCACCTGCTTAGTGAAGAGAATTTTTTTAGCATTTCGAAGCCTCGTAAAAATTATAATAATGGTTTATTTAGAGTTCGGGTCCAAATTATTATTTCAAACACGTATTAAGTTTCTCGAGCTTTCCCTTTATTTTATAAAAATAAAACTTGCTACAAAACGAGACATTCCCATACGGTCATGACAAAATCTCCCGTCGCGTCGGAAAGATTCGCCAAAATGTCCCGGTCATTATACTCGATTGGGCACTATCCAGTAAATATATTTACAAATATAATGCGAGTTAAAAGCTTTCAAAATGGGAGACAATTTTTTTCATCAAAATAAGACAACCAAAAAGGGTTTTTTAACCTCTCAGCTATTTTTGTAATGCTGTTGTCTAATTTAAACCGCTCAAGGAAACGGCAAACTTACACACGGCGATTCGAAAGAAAAGAGAATAAAAACAACAACAAATAGCTGTGCCTATCAATGTGTTTGGATTTTTTTTTAGAAAAGAAGCCACTAGCCTTAAATATAGGCCTATAATTTAATCACGGAGGCTTAATTTCCATCTGCAGGTATAATTCGTGGTTTTACTAGTTAATTTAGTGGTTTTATCTGACAATCATATATTAGGTCTACTGATAATTTGAGTCTAATTCGCGAATTTAGGAAAACGTTTAGGCACATGCATATATATCCCACCAGTAATTAAAATTGTTATATTTTTGCAAATAGGCCTACTATCATTAAAGACTAGGCCTGTTATACAGCAGGAATTCTCCATAAAAAAATCTTTAAATTCCCTGACTTTGTCAATACATGCCTACAGAATATTAAAAGCTCACTAGCAATAATCATCAGCACAACTTTGAAAATTCGACAAAATAAGCAAATGTCTATTAATTTGTTTAAGCCAACTGTTGGCAAGTTGAAACATGAAATTATGCCAAATATTCTATTTTAAGCTGGCAATTATGATCCCGCATAAATTAAAGGGAAAGTTCCACTTTGAAAGAAGTGGGTTGTAGGAAGAAGAGCACGAAAAATTAGGAAAGCTACGGAAATTCCCATTTGATTTGAGCCCACCGATCATTAAGTAAAATGTCCTGACTACGTGGATTTGGTTAAAATGCAAAGCCCAAGTAGGCGCCATTTTACCAACAGTATTTAGCGCCCTCTACTGGATAAAAGGCATCAGCTCTCATTGAAACACATAGGCAAAGCATGTCCTAGAGGGCGCCACCAACTTACAGCGTCTGCTGAAATCTATGGAAAAATTGCACCTAACGTGTATTTGGCAAATGACATGATTTCCTAGATATGGAAACTACGCTGCGCTTATAAAACCAGAAAGTCATTCGTCAATAATAGGACTAGGAAGTTGGCAGGGAAAGCCGAAGGTTCATGCTTTGAATCCTGACTTCCCATATTTCTTTATCTTTGATTTATTTTAGTGGCAGTAAAAAAAGTTCAAGAAATTATTGATCGGCCCTGCTGGAGAATTTGATTACTAGTATAGGCCTATATTTATTCTGAAAATCTTATTTTCTTCCTTTCTGTTGATAAGCAAGAATTTTATCCTCATCAAGGGGGTAGGTTTAGGTCCCACAGCAATCTAACATTAATAAATTAATGCTGGTTAAAATTATATGTACTTTCACTTTGGAAATTGTGCCAAGTTTTTAAAAATAGCTTTTATGACATACACATAGGAGAATACGATAGTTACTTACAGTGTAAACACTTGAAGAGGATTTTTTAAAACAATACAGTGTGTGGCAAGTCCCAATTAACTCTTAAATATTGACATTTTCACAAATAGTGCGTAACTGCGATTAATTACGAGTATATAAATAGTCATAAAAATTTTGCTACGTGCCAACACTGCACTATTTCAATAAAACAAACTGGCAATGAAAGTAATACTCACCCTCGCTATCTACATATAATTCCCCGAAACAAGACACCTGTCCAAGTCTGTTTTTGGCTCGGCACTCGTACTCGCCCTCGTCGTCGTCGCAAACGTTCTTTACGATGAGGCAGCATTTTCCCGAATCCAGCTCCAGTTGCATTTGGTGTTTTCCCCGCTTCTCGATGGGCATGCCGTTCTTGTACCAAGCTATTGCCGGAACGGGTTTGCCACTGACGATCGCTTCGAGAACGGCCGTTCCTTCGAATGGGCATGTCGTCTTCTTGGAAATCGGCCTGGAGAAGTGTGGAGCGCACGATGAATTAGCCATTACGGACGTTTATTGTTGGTGGGCGAATGAAGTAAGATCGATGGCGAAGCATTGATCGAAACTAAGAGTTAAAAAATATTGCCCTCATTAAATATTTGACGCAATAGCCAAAATTTAATGCTAGCCTATTCTGAATTTGCTAAGTCATGACCTTAGACTCACTTAAAGCAATATGATAAACACGAACTAATTTGAAGATTCACTAGAAATTCATGAAGACCACATTAACAATTAAAACAGTTATGGTGCCTGTAGTCATCTCTCCTTGAAGTTTTATTACAAGTACATTTTCTGTTGATAGTCATGAGATCATTTGTATGCATATGGGCCGCAATACTGCAATTGAATGGATCTCCGGCGCTATACAAGATGAGAGGACTATGACAATTGGCGATCAATTGGCTAGGTTCAAGGGTTAGGTCAGATTAGGTAATTGATATACGGTTTCGCGCAAGTGAGCGGGTTGCGAAGCGACAGCAGCAAGCGAGGACACCGCCCGCCTAAATATAAAAATCCAAAAAAAGTCCTCTCATCTTGTATAGTACCGGATCTCCTATCTAACAAACACTGTAGATTTTAATTACACAATTGACTTTAAATAATTAATTTAGCAGCATTATTGTACTATTTTAAATAGGCCCTACACTCTTTAGTTTGTGCCAAACTTTTTCTCAGGAATGAATTATTTGGACACTAAATTGGCATTTTGTTCTAAACATTTCAAAAGGGATTCTAGGCATGCAGCATTTAGAGCATGAGACCAAGTAACGATATCGTTAAACATTTCTCATGTAGAAGAGTTAATGCCAATTCTAGTAACAGTGAATTCGTGGAAAATATCTGTAGTGTAATACCTGTATTGCTTTCAGTGACGCACAGGGCAAGAGGCTGTGATATAAGATATTTTTCTCAAATTTTTGAACATACCTCGAACATTCGGAAGCTGTGCTTTGCATATGTTTTACACAGTAACCCGGGGCTTCGCCCCACAGCTACCTAACCGGACCTAACATATAGCCCAAACCGAGTAACATATAGTTCTGCTTACCTGCTTTTTGGAGAACTTTTCAATTTCCATAGGCCGCCATGTTAAACGAGGATCTGACATATACTACCGACGAATATATCACCATTGAACTTTTCATGATTACTGGCTAACCTTCATGAGTAAAAACTAAGGCGTATTGTTACCCTATACTTTTTAAAATATTAATAATTATAATAAGTGATAACTTATGCCCTTTTTATTCCATTTGACCGTATTTAGGTAAGCGCATCTAAATTTCCTGAAGCAGAATGAAAATGTGCCTGTACATGCAGGCTGGATTCATGGCTATGCTGGATTACAAGGGCAATGAAAGGATTTTGGATGAAGCGCTGTTGACTGTTGCTTGTGAGGGGCCCCGCTTGTGAGGATTGGGTTCGAGCTTGGGCGCAATTTAACCGTAAACTAAATAAATTAAACAATTAAAATTAGATTTGTTAGAAGAAACCAACTGGTTTAAGACTAATATATTTAGCTGATTTCTTATATGAATGATCATAGAATGAGGAAAGAACTCGCGTGCAACCTATTTCTACAAACTCCCAAATTCCAATAAATTTTTCGTCTGCTTGAAAATGTTTCTATCCAGTAAAGTGTTCCAAGCTTCTCAGTTCACAAAGACAATATTATGCTTACGAACATTTCCTTCTTGTTGTCAACTTAATAGAGTGCCGTCAATCAGATGGATGTGCCATCATGATGATGGGACTCCTAACTTTACAACTAAAAAGGTACAGGTACCTTTGAATATTAAAGGCGATAATGAGATCAAGGTGACCAATGATCCAAAGGATGAACTCTCGAAAATAAGGCATGTAGATCTCGATACTTATATTGCCTGCATATTCAATTGAAGTCATACATAATTATCTAATCAAAGTTTTATTTGTAGTACCAGCGTTGAAATGCCTCATCTGGCTGCTACAGGTGAGACCAATAAACTGTAGGGTATGTGCCAGTTTGAATTAATAAACGATTTCTCCATAGACAGCAGAGTATCCCCACACCTGGAAGAAAAATTTGTGCTGTTCGAAGATAAAGATGCCAAAGTCGTTCTCGATATTCACGAAGAATTTCAATTGATGCAAGATGGCTTCGCTCACAACGAGCTATCCTACCCGCCGAAGGAAAAGATCCCCATCGAACTCAATTTGAAAAGTAAATTAAAGCCTACATTCGTCGTAATCTTCCCTGTTTTCGATAACCTTACCCACTTCATCTCTTCTAGGGGGTCTACACGGAGTGTACGATATTGAAGATCTCGTAACAGTGCTTCAAGAAGAAAATGCGATAGACATCTGCGTTATAGAAATGCCAAAAGAATTGATGTATGCAGAATATCTGGTGTTTGCCAGTGGGCGTTCGTCCAGACATCTCGCAGCAACGATGGAGTTTGTCAGAAAATTGGTTAGTGAAAGAAGTGCGTTGGTCCTTCGTTTTCTCTTCACTAATATTTTCTTCAATTTTATCAGTATAAAAAGAAAAAAAGCAAGATGGACAAGTTTGTAGTTGTACAAGGTGAAGCTAGTAAAACTTGGTTGGCCATGGATATGGGTATGTGAATCAAAATCCATTTTGCCATCCCTCAAGATTATTAAATAATGCACTCTTAAATTCCAGGAAACATCGTACTTCACCTGTTTTTGCCCGAGGAACGCAAGAAGTACGATATCGAAACTCTTTGGTCCGTTGGCGAACAGTATGATGATCATTGTAACAGGCCACAGGGAGCCTTGGACAGCAGATTACAGGCGCATCTAAACTTCCTGGAAACACTGAAACCTTTGGGGGGAAATGAATCAACAAATTCATATGATATTAAAACTTAAATTTGTATATATTATTAGAAATAAAATACTAGTGTTAATTTATTTATCGTAATTATCTTTTATACAAATCCCATGTCCTGAATGAATTGGGTTGAAATTGCAAAGCCCAAATAGGCGCCATTTTACTGACAGTGTGTAGCACCCTCTGCTGGATACAAGGCATCTGATTCAGCTCTTCACAGGTAATCAAGCATGTCCTAGAGGGCGCCACCAACTTTCAGTCTGCTGAAATCTATGGAAAAATGGCACCTAACTTGTGTTTGACAATCGTCGTGACTTCTTCTATATGAAAACTTATTATTAACACAGTCTATTCATATCTACTAACGGCTAAGTGTGAACAACTTAAATATCACTCATTACAAAGTGGGACTATCCCTTTAGCTTGGTTGTGGAATTTAGGGGGATGCATGTTTTATTCATTGATCATTGGCAGTTTTCTAGGGTGATCTTCCCCTGTAAGAAATAAGACACCTAATCAGTTTTAGGGTATTGTAAAAGACAAGGTAAACACATGAAGGCAACACATTGATAGTTTTAATAGCATTTAAATTTGTTTTAACAGAATCAACCAAAAACAATACAAGTCGTGTTTTATTTAACACTTAATTTGTCGTTTCCCTTCCCCCTGGCTGTATCGATGATGGGGATGGGAGAAAGTAGGGGGCGGAGAGGGGAGATTGGGTGGTGCCAAGCGTCGGTCTGCCAAACCAAATTGGATTTATATTTGTACACATACAAAATGGCATTGGTGACAATTCGTGGAATCCACAATTTATCGCAAACTAGAAAAACTACTCATTTCTTCGTTAATTTTCTCCCTTTCTAACGAAAACACACAAAAATAACTTTTGCATTAGAAATAATTTGGGCTGGACTTTGAAGCAATTCTTTCCATTTAAAAAAAAAAAAAAATTCAAACGACCTCCACTTTCGACAGTCTTTTCAATACAATTTGCTACAATTTCTAATACAGTAATGTGGGTAGCTTCGTATTATTCGTTTTGCATTTTGAAATCTATGTAATTTCAGACAGATCACACTCACATTTATCATACCCAACACAAACTGGCCCTTTTTCCAGGCAATGCTTCTCTTTTCTAAAACTCAAAAACTACGACTTTTGAGACCCACCTTTCGCATCAGTACGTCCGAAAATAAGTGTGAACACAAGATACATCAATGGGACGGCAAATAAAGAATTCAAATTTAAGATCGTAGCACCGTCATGGCCGAATATTTGAGGCAAGTGGATACAAAAGTTTTTGCCACCCAATGCATGCAGAATGCTTTTTAATCTACTTTTCGGACGTTTTAACGCATATTTCGGATAGTCTTAATAAATTAATACAAAATAATGTGCCGGTTGCTCCGGCGTCCCCGAAATCATTTAATAAAATACGGTCAAGCTCATTTTATTTAAAATAGTTATTTTTTTATATATAATAAAGAAAACTTTGCTTAGTTTTTCGTAAGCGAGGGTTAAGTTGTATTAATCCTATTCAATTATTATTAATACTTTTCCTACACTCTCATAGATGCACATTCGAACAGAAAACACACAAAACACACACACACACACACACACATTCGCATGCGACCCATAAGCAACATATCGACAAGCGTTAAAAAGAGTTAAAAGGTGCAATTATTTTAATAATATAGTTGTTGATTATTATCGTCTCGTCTAAGTACTAGCACTTGCTTACTTTTTAAACACTTTTGTTCCAAATTTTTGGGCTTTACTGCACGTGCATATTGTAGAGGCAAGTGCAACTGGCACGTGCCAATTACATTTGGTTTGCTAGAACATGCACGTGCATTTGAGTCCCATTTTAGAACCAGAATTTTGTGAGAAAATTAGCTTTTAAATGATTGCGAAATACTAAAAAAAAATCTTCGAAACTAAAATTATTACACACGGCCACATAGTCAAAAAAAAAAAAAATTAAAATGGGTAATGGTTTATAATATGCTCTTTATCAACGGGTCATTTCGATCCATGTTCTCATCCCTTGTCACAGATTCCATGAGCCCATTCCTCGATAGGTCCATGATAATCGACGCCATCCCTTCCCACTAATGTTCTTGCTAGGGCCCAATTTAAACGTTGGACTAATACGTAAATGGGCATTAATGGTCAATACTGCTTGACACGAGTGTGGGCAAGCAGTCTATAGTGATACCTAGCAAAAGAACGGCGTAAATATCCCATTACTGGCAATTACAAGTCAATGGAAATTTACGCCGTTCTTTTGCTCGGTATCACTATAGTAGCCATAGAAAGGGAGGAGCAACGTATTCTTTTACGTAAAAATTCGAAATTTCTGCTTTGGGAACCATAAGGCTTCGAGTGTATAGCAAGTTTTGGCACCTGCCGAGAGAATTTTCTTACAAAGTTTGTTCGTTTTTGTTTCTTGGCGAGCTGTTCTTGTTTTTACCCCAATTGAACACGAGAATTAGGCGTGCACATTTCCTAGATTCTTGCCCAATTTTGCACGCACTCAACCAGTACGTGCCCACGTGTTTAACGTTCAAATGCAGAAAATCCCAAAATTCCCAAAAATGTATTTGGGATTCTAACGAGTTATGATGCCTCCCACTAGCTATGGGTCAAAGCCAATTGAGCACGTATAATTCTCATGCTCAACTGTTTCCAGAGCAGGAAATACTACAGCATTTTCTGCTTTTCCTGCTATGAAATTGACTCCTAGAGGTTTTCCGGATAAGCATCGGACCTCTTACGCACTTCTGCCACCAGAGACAAATGGATTAGAAAAGACCGTGAATGGGCAGTGGAAGCAGTGCCTGGCTCCTATTGTGTATTCATCCCCGTTTACGTAGTAGTCCAACTTAAGCCGATTTACAACCCCAATTTCTTTAAAATTTAATAAAGAAAAAACGTCTAAAGTAAAATAGACTGCGAGTAAAACCACTACCTCTCGTACACTTTGTGTGACCCAAGAGAAAGCGTTTTGAAAAGGTTTCCGTCCCAAACGGCAAACTAGCACAAATACCAACTAAAAATTATTAAATAAAAGCAATTTCAGGACTCAACAGGCCCGGTCCCTAAAATTGCTTTTATTTAATACACGGAAATCAGTAAGAGCTAACTATTACAAGCCTGTATTTTATTAAAAAAGCATTTTGTATTTTTATTCGGCAATTACGTATAGAAAAGTGTTTTAATAGGAAACTAAAAAAAAAAGTGCTATCACGTGTGTTACGATATCTGAGTTAATTTAAATGGCCGGTACATTAATTAAGAAACCTAGCTTATAGTATCTCATTAAATTCACGTGGCAAATAATTACCAAGTTCTGTTTCATTTGGGGTAAGCTAAAATTAACACTTGACATTCAAATCGAATTTGTCGTGGAGTTAATCGTTCAAAAGTATAGCTTATCTATGACGAATAAGTCTACTACCATTTGCCATAAGCTCGATCATAGCCCAATCTACGATGAATTACTTTTAACTACGATTTGTCCCGTAATAAAATGGCCAGAACATTTTGCTGTCTAAAAGTCCCGATACCATAAGCTAGGCTTGTTATCACTTTTTTTGCATAAATAAAAGCAAGCGGTACTTTCAAAAGTACGATGACAAAACATCATGAGACGTCCACAATCGCACACGAAACACCCAAAGACGTTAGGATTGATATGAAGTGCATCGCATTCATTCATTCTATTTCGCTCTTAGGTATTTGTCCAATAAAAATACGCTTAATAGAAATTTGAATATATATATATATTCAATATAATTCAACCAACTTGGTATACCCAATCTATCTTATTTTGAAGCTTCATTTACTAAGCACTTTTTACACATTCATTTCAAAAAAAATTATAACAATTTGTATCATCATCAATACTGTACAAAAAAAAAAGAAAAAAAAAAACACGCCACTTTTTTTTTGTTACACATTCGTTTTTCGCCAGGGATTAATTTTCAAGCGTAGGCCTACGACCCCACGAGAGAAATGCAGCCCCCCCACCCCCCCAACAAAGTGCATTTTCGGCAGGTTGTATGCATGCAAGCACACGCAAAAACAAAAAGTAAAACAAAAAATTAGACCCCCAGGTCCGATAAAACGAGTGTTGAGCTCGGTGGTAGTGGTTCCGCACGCCAACTTTTCGGCAGGAAAAAAAAAATTATAAAACATTTTTGCACGAGACCGAGCATTTTCAGTGCACACCCTCGTGAAACGTCAAAACATGAAAAAGACTGCACGATAAGGTGGGCCGACGAAGGGAGCTGCTATAATGTCTCGACCAATTTCAAAAACTAATCTGCCCGGCAAGACCGGATTCTTAGTGCTCAATAAATCGAAGTGCACATTTCCCGTGCTCCAACGGCTCAAAGGCAAGATTAAAAGTCAAAGAACTACTAACCTCCAACTCGATGTTTTGAGCAGTAAAACCTTGAGGTAAAATAAATCCGAGTCTATAAAACGTGCCACGAAACATACTTTTTGCCCGCTTTCAAGATAATTTTCTTAGCCCTGCAGATTGGTTTCTGAAAGCGTCGGTCCACTATTTGGCTCCATCGGCACACCGTACCTGGAGACATCGAGCGACGAGGGTGAGGTCGAGTTATTAACAGGGACGAACGAGTGCGGCAAGTGAGCGAGACAGAACACGAGGGGGGTGGGGGGGGGCCACGAAGAGACGGAGTGTTGGCGGAAAGATAATTGCAATTCACTATATTTACAATCCGCAAAATAACTATCGGACTAAAAAATAAAAAAAACTAACGCAGAAAGCCGACGTGACCCCGCTTGTCACCAAATGGCCATCACAGCCGTGATGACAAAACTCGTCCCCGTAGTATCGGATATACTGTGAGTGTGGTAGATCGGAGGTGGTGAGCAGTCGTGCAAGTGGGTCGTGCCAAACATTTCATGCTAGCTATATTTTAACTGCAATCAAGTGGGGATTTTGTTGTTGACTATCTTTAGATTAAATATTTGTCTTATTTAGGCACTTTCACCTCCTAATTTCACAAATAGTTATCGGAGAAGCAACCGCATCGATCAGACGTGAGCCGTTTTCTCCGGACTTTCAATTACCGAACGTGTTTTTCATTTCAAGAGCACGACTTGCACGAGAGAAGCTTTTATCGCGACGTACGCACAAGTGTGACGCGGAAGAGTTTAGGACGTAGCGAGCTGCTCGGCAATTTTCAATATGGCAGCAAAGTTCTCGTGACTTCATATCTTCTCGGAACGAGTTACCAGCGTCCGTTTGGAAGGGTTGCCATAAATAAAAATTCGGGTTCATTCTGAGGCAACAACTCCCGACAACTACGGCAGAAGGTTGTGGTGGGAGATCGTAGGGTGGGGACACGAAGCAAAGAAACAATCCAAGAGCACTTCTTTAAGAATTGCGACAAGAAGCGTAAACACCGTGGGTGGACGAGGATAAAACAAAACAAAAATGAAAAAGAAAATTAAACGGGCGACCATTTCCATCGTATGAATTGCAAAAATATGGCCTAGCCACTTTCGTTATACTGTCACAAAAAAAAAAAAAAAAAAAACGAAAAGCAAAAAATAAACGTTTTCTTTCAATCACGGATTATCAATTTTTAAACGGAAGCTCCACGGGATCGACGAGTGGAGCCAAAGCGGGAGAAATGTCTCTCTAGACCGAAGTGTGCTCGGACTTTGCATTTCCAGTAGATGTGGTGGCCCGACTCTGGTGATAATTCCCGTTGTCTCGCAAACGTCAAGTATTTCATCCTTTCCTCATGTTTTTGTTAAATTTACTTTGGCGATTTGGGGCGCACCACATCACGTTCCTTTCTTCTGTCCCGTTCCTCACGAAGCTCCATCTCCTTTATTGTCCGGTTTTTACGCGAAAACCTGTCCCGATCACTAACAAACTTATCGCGCTGCTGCAGCCCTTTAGTAGGATCCCTCAGTAGCCGACCATCCTTTGGAGGTGCATTTCCTGCAAAAGAGAAAACCGCTTCAACACATTAGCTCTTACAGGACTGTCCTAAGGCAGGTCGAGCGTAACAAAAATACAAAAACGAGGCGAACGAAAGCTCGCTGCGCACTGAATAAACTGGGTTTTGAAAAACTTCTAATAAGCCAATCCAAAATAAACTAAATAAAAATACTAAAGGGCTGGACAAAGAAGAAAGCGATTTCCACTTACGAGGTCCACCGTTGGGTTTTGGGATAGTAGTCACCGTAGCCATTTCCCGTTCCCGAACCCTTCGTTCCCTCTCTTGGACTTCCTGTTTCTCCTTCTGCTCCTGGGCAATCTTTTCAACTTTTTCCTTGGCACGCTGAGCCATTTGTGCATAACTCAGCTTGGGTATTGAATCCTGAAAGCACGTTGAAGAAAAAGAGAGAGGACGAAAAAGGCCAGGTATGAAAAGAAACTGTTAATAATGCTACTAATTCGGTAAAGATACTATTACACGTACGGAGAGATTGTTGGTCGTGACTGCGACGGGTTTGGTGGCATAGTTGTGAGAATTTGCATTAGGTTGCATCGCACTAGTTGGCGATTTTTTATTTGAAACCGTTGCCTCGGACGCCTGGATGCCGACGTTGGCATCGGACGCCCTGGCAGAAGCAACGCCATGAAGCCTTGTCACTAGCGCAGGCTGAGAATGGCGGCATTCCATCGCGGGCGGTGCCGTCGTCACGGCAGTTGGACTACCCTGGTCGTCCGCAGAATTGAGGAACTCGTCCGTTCTGGCTACTTTGTCGGCCGTAGAAATACTCGTACATCTTGAACTGGGGAGATAAAAAGTGGGGCAATTTTATGGCAAGCACACGATATTGCACCCTCGAACGCATATCAAAATCTTGAGCACGCACATTGTGGGAGAAGGAGGCAGAGAAGAAAGAGTAAAGGCATCTCCGTTGGTAAGTACAGACGTTTCGTTGACTGGTGTCAGAGACACGGGAGAGAGTGGTGCCGACGTTTGAGTCTTGGTATCTCGGGTCAGTGGCTTTGCCGTGCCTTTTACCACATCGGACATTCTGTTCTCAAAGACGTCAGCTTCAATACTGGATGGATCCTAATGAAATGCAATTCATCAGCAACAAAATGCCAAGAGAGTAAGCCACGAGTTAAACCGGCAAGCATCACTTACAGCCGTTCCAGGCAGAGGCGGGAACGAGGCAGCTTCGAGATCAAACTTGGGCAAACTCTTTGGTTCTTTGGTTGATACAGTCGATCTGGACAACTCCTGTCTCTGTAAACATTGAAATGGTGAGAACCACATCTGGTCCCCGGACTTCAAATAACGACCGCAATAATAATAATACGACACAATGTGTAACTTACACCTCGAACCGGGGCAGGATCTTCGTCTTTCTTCCTACGCCTGTGACGAGAACTATATAAATTACACGAGAAAATTTTATACAGCACAACTATTTTCTAGTAAGTAACTCCTGGATGGATATCGGTGAACAGAAAAGGATGGCCCGATTTTATAGCATGCTTAGTAATAACGGTCGCAAATGAAATCCCTAACAAATTTACAACACAGCATGTCAAGAGTTCAAAACGAGCAATTCGAAGAATAAAATTCAAACACCAAAATCCAGCAGATACTCGTAGTTACGACACCACTGCTTTTGCCTCTTTCTCCTCTGCGCAACCTCTCGTCCAATGTAATTGGAAAAGAAAAAAAAAACACTCGTTCGCGATTCTCGTAACATTCATCATGCCATGTACAATACCAAGGAAAAGAGCATAAAAAATAACTGGTTAAAATAATGCGTAATGTTTAGGTGGATAGGATTTTCAGGATTAAGTATTGCGAGTATTTCCTGTTTAATAAAAAGCCACCAGAGAACTTGCATCTCGCATATTAGCGATCCAATTAAACCGATCGAGCAAAAGCGAACCAGCAAATTGCATTTTTCATAATAAAATTAGAGGGTAACACAAAACTTGCATAAAACAGATTAAATGCCTGGCTACATCGATACTCCCAAAATGCTATGGTCAACTGCATTCAGGCAAGAGGAAGTAAGAAACATGTTTATATTGAAGAAATGTCACAAAATACCAAAATAACACGATGCAGAAAAGAATTGAAAATAATAACGCAACCGAGTAGGTAAGGAAGGCAAATCGAATACCATTGAGATCATTGTTGCATATAACATTCTTTGAATACGCAAAGGGCAACGTACTCGTGCAAAGAATGACTATATAAGCTAGTACAAGCTACACAGAACATCAATAAGGGGGATTAACAAAAATGTAATTAAACTGCAGATGCCAAAAAACTACATAAGTGAGTTTGGTCTTAAACACATCTTGCCAACAAGACAAGCATAATGTTCATTCATTCATTCATTCAATTTCAAACTATAGACCTTTTCCGTAAAAGTTCACGGCACGTGTAAAATCGAGAGGCCAAATGCCCCATGCACGCTCGCAGCACATTTTTAAAACGTCAAATACACCTTTCCAAAAAAAATGCAGCACACGTTATGATGCATGTAGCCATTTTCCTGAACTTCACACGTACCATGACACCTTTATCAGAGTACTGCCGAACCCAACCCCCGAACGAGAATACCTACTTCGAATGCAATTACAAATGTGTAGCTTGAACAATGCTATTAATTTCCCTAGGCAGCGACAAGCACTACTGGGTATGAGAAGAGGAATCAGTATTCAATTTCATAACGCACAAGTCGGAAACTTCGGCTTATAAGAATAACCCACACCTCACCTAATGCCATTTAAAAGGGTGTTAGGGAAGGGAAATATCGTTTTGTTCAACCAATATTAAAGTAGAGCAGATAGATTTTAAAAAAATTAACAAAGGCCCGACAGTGTGACCGAGATACTACAATTCTCTAAACTGGGTATCATTGCGATCTCGAAGGAAAGATTTAAGCTTAGGTTTGTTCGAAAGATGTATTCAATTCAATTCAACCCAGTACCCTACAGTCAGCAAATGAATGCCATATGGTAGGGGGGTGATCCCACTATCAGGAGAATTCTCCAACGTCAGTTGAGATTTTAAACATCATCGTTAAATTGAATTTCTAAGGGCCAGTTGCACCAACAAGTGTTAACATTAACCCAATGTTAATCTTAGGTTTTCTATGCATTTCTGAGTTTGCATTGGCTCAGATAAGACACATGATTAAAATAATCCAGGGTTAAGACTTAACAATTGTTGGTGCAACTGGCCCTAACAGTTTAATACTATCTTTAGGAAGATTATTCCAATGTCTAATAGTACGCAAAAAGAAATGTAATTTGCAATGTAATTTAACTTTAGTTTCTGATATCGTTAAGCCAAATGCTAACGCTAGATTTAGGCATGTTCAGTTCAATACTCTGAAGGAGATTCGGGCTAGAACCTATGCTTATTATTGGGCCTTTTTCTCACGTTTTATAAGACAAATTGGAATAATCTCCAAAAAATCGTCCAAAATTGTTAGGAATTCAATTTAACAATGATGTTTATGTCACAACCAGCCCCCACCCCCCCATACGCTCACTTCTAATACCAGTCACTTTTACCCCCAATAACACTTTACACTGCCATAATAGGTTATATATCTAACTACCAAATTTAAAAGAATTCTGTCCCTGTACAAGCATACTTATCCTCACTTGCAGTACGCAAATACATTAAGATCACTTAGCACTCCAACAATATAATTACTGGGAAACTTAAAACTTACACAATATATATCATAATTTGTAAGCTTACTTGTGAGCATTCACACAAAAGTCGGCAGGTTTAACACAAAATCCTCACACGAAAAAAAAAATTAAAGCAATGAGCTTGAAGCGATATTTTTGTTACAAACATCCATACCAAAAACAGTCAAAAGATCACTGACGAACGAGATAAGAGAGAGAGATAGGGATGCGGAGAAAAAAGAAAAGACAAGCAATTCTTACGACGTAAAAACCATCTAAGATTTCTTACCGGAGCGGTAGTTGGGATCCTTGAGGGCCGTCAGATTGTTTACAAAGAGCGGAGGGTAAAGTTTGCGTGGTATCTTCCCTCTTCTCGGAAGCGGTAGACAGGCCTTCCGTCAAAGAAGAGGGCGTCGCGGAAGAACTGTTGTTGGTAGCAACGTGTATTTGGGAACTCGCCGAACTGGAATGGAAAGGTGAGCCACCCCGAAGAGAGGCAAGCGCACCACCACTCTCGTCGCCGCAACTGCTCCCGTCCCACTTGGAATGATTACTTTCCGCACTCGCCGGCCTCTGACCCTTTTGCGATTGGACTAATATATTATTTGGCAAGCTAGAAACCGTATGACTTCCGGGACGTGGATCCGGCCTATCCATGATCAGCTGGCTGCGAAAATGACCTTTTTGATTCCTGCAAAGAACGGGCGAGATTGCTCGACTCATCACACAAAATCGGTGGTCAAACTAGCTTACGTTTCTCCGACTTTTGACACACTTAGTGAACCTATAAAAACAGCCTGCTTTACCTTTTTAAGGCTAAGGCGACTAAATATTATCGTGCTTAATGGACTAACTAGCGTAGGAAACTAGAGCCAGTGTGGCATATCGCATTGCCCAAAATCGAGTCTTTGACAAATATTCCCTTATATTTTTACACATCTTGCTAAATAATGGTGTGTATCAGTGAATCGGGTACAGGCCAACATCAAAGTTTGGTCAGAAGTGGCATGATAAATATAAAACTCAAAAGCAAAAGTTTAAAACAAAAAATTATTCATTCAAAGCCACTGATGTAGGGAAAATCTTACCTCGTTATAAGTAACATTATGTATTTTGAAACTAATTGCCAACAATAGTTGAGAAGGGCATTGAAGTTAGTATTTTCATCAGACTTACCATAATTAAGAAAAAACAACATTTCTAAAATGTTAAAATGTAAAAAAAAAAAAAAAAAAAAAGATACCTTCCATCTATTAACTCTGCTCCCGTGAAAAGCATTTTTCATCAGTTTAAGCTCCGTCAAAAAAACCATTTATTATATGCCAAGTCCAAATAAAATTTCAATTTGTATGCTTGTCTAATTTTATTTTTGTCTGTTTTAAACAAAAATACGTTGTAACAAGGAGACCTTCCCTTGATCTTTTTCAGTTTACAATTTTTCACTGATGCTGAAATATCACCCCTGCCATCCACACTTTTTAACTTCCTTGCAGTTTTTTGATAACAAACAAAATTTCTGAAAGCTCACATCACTAGAGAATCTCGATTCTTGAGAAACGTTAAAATGGTATCACGTGTGCAAAGGTAACATAGAAGACTTCACCCAAAACAAATAGCACGAAGTAATAAATTGTTTAGACAGGGGAAGAATGCAGTTGACCACAAATTTTAGGAGCAACGTAACAATAGGGGCAGCACTCATTTATAAAAAGCGCGCAACAAGAAATATTCTAATTACTAAATGAAACGGAAATTTTTCTTACCTTACACGTGGCGGGAAACCATGCCTGTTGTGCCCGTTGGGTTTGAAAGCAGCTTGCGGAGCCAGGCCATTAATGGAAAAAACCTGGAAATTAAAACGAGAGACTTCAGTTGCGCCATCCACTATTTTATTACATAATTTGGTTGGGGATGAGAACTGGTTGACACGCTTAACATAACCGATATTGGTGATGAGGAAAAAAAATAAGGTTACTCACAGAGCCAATGTCACAGTAGGCAGGATTGGCAGGGCCCCAAGTCTGAAGAACACTGGGTGGGTAAAATGGAGGAAAAGCCTACCCCAAATGGAACAAAAGTAAGCATGAAATTATCCAGTTTATAAGTGCGAAGGCTAGCATTAAGGATCACTCACATAGACAGGAACTTGTTGACTATTATAGCCTATGCTAGGCACGTGTGTGGGGTAGGTCATAAACCGTTGTTGCGTTTGCTGCTGCAGATGTTGCGTTTGCTGCTGTTGATGTTGAGGTTGCTGCTGCTGTGGTTGTGGCTGCTGCTGCTGCTGTTGTTGTTGTTGCTGCTGCTGCTGTTGTTGTTGTTGCTGCTGCTGTTGTTGTTGTTGTTGTTGCTGCTGCTGCTGCTGTTGTTGTTGTTGTTGTTGTTGTTGTTGTTGCTGTTGCTGTTGAACAGGTTGCTGATAGACATTGTTCTCCACAACAGTTCTATAACCATTTTTTGGGATATATGCCGTTCTCGTGATTGGCTTGGCCTTGATTCTAGCCTGCAAATTTCGTAAAATTTTGCTCTTAACCTGAAATCAACCACAGGGCTTTTTAAATTCTTACCATGATGGATTTCCCCTGAAACGTTTTCACTTCTTCCCTTAAATATCGATAGGCCTTTTGAGCATCTTCGTCAGAATCGAACGTCACGTACCAGCTGTTATTATGAGCAAATTCGCAACTCACAAACTTTGGACAACTTTCGCCTTTGAACAGAGCTTCAACATCCTAAAACACGCCAATAAAATGAAAGGATTGTAAGGGGTCATCAACGCTACGGAATTTGAGAGAGTTAAGGTACCCAAGCATTACCTCTACTGGTGTACTTTCAGCTATTTCTCTAAGTATTACAATGCACCTCTTGTGATTCGGCCGAACCTTCTCACCGGCCTCGTCAACCTGCACGTTGGACGATTCTCGCAGTACTTCCACGATGAGGTTCAAGTCCTTGGTCAATTTCTTAATCTGATTAAAATTCGCTACGGTCCATATCGGAACATACTGATCGCTGTCCATTTGAGATAGCAGGTAGGTGTCGTTGGCCAAATTCTCCCTGTAACAAACGAGGTACGTAAATTGTAAATTTAAAATTTTAAATACTGCGGGCACGCACACTTTAAAAGATCCCATAAACTAAGTCAACAATAATCACCTGGAAAAGTAGTATTCCAACTGCTGAGTGAGCATTGCCTTGAGTTGATCCATTGCGATGGCTCCATCGTCCGTCGCCGCCTCTTCGTTGACAATGGCAGCAGCCACAACGACGCTGCCCTGGCCGTCGTCGGGGGCGGGAGGAGAAGGCACCGAGGTGGCGATCGGATAGGCCAAGGGGGCGAGAGCGACGCCACCGGCGGCACCGATAACCGAAATCGGAGATAAGCCGTTAGCCGCATATTCGGATGACATGACGATGACGGACGATTCTGCAGTGGATTGAGGTGCCGAGGAATACACCGTCCGTAATCTTAGCTTATTAACGTCGCCATTTATGTATTGATAACCTAGTTAAAAAAATTAAAATACGAGAAATTGTGTTAATTTTGCACAGAAAAATACTTTGAATGCGTTGATTATGAAAAAAAATTAAATCTCACATCCGACAAAGCAAAATTAAACAAATTACATCCAATTACCTGTATCGGGTAATTGTTTCAACAATTTCGCATGCAATGTCGTTTACATGAAATTATAAGTCTAAAATTAAATTAAGACTAATCTTTAAAATATTTCTTGAGCAAACACCTGTGTAGATGAGTTCCACAGAAAATAAGTGTAATTCTTTAGTACGCATAATTTAAAAATATTTCCCAAGCATGAACAAATTTCTTTTCCATAATTTACCCATAGTCTTTCTGACCCCTGTTTACACTCAAAACGTTTAATTTAGTAAGGATATATTAGCTCGTAATACGATACTGGAATGAGCTCGAGAATTTCTATTAAGTTAGGCATATCAAAGCCAATTAATTGCGACATGTCATGCAAGCTACAGAAAATTTTGCAAATAAAACTCCTAATATCCCGCATTCAGGAGATAATATTTTTGGTAATTAAATGTAAAGTACACATGTCACTTTCGGTAAAAGTGGTAATGCAGCAGTCCACGTCGTGCCAATATATGGTACCAATAGGTACGCCAGATGTCTCAGGTACTACCATACACCATATCAATAGTCCCTATATGCTAACCCATATAAAAAAATTAAACCTAGCAGCTGTTCCATAGAGCATTCATGAAGTTTTCACTTGCCACTAATGTTAAGCTGACAACAACTTACAGGGCGACTCAAAATTTCTGGACACACTGGTATTAGTAGTAATATAGTTGTTTCCCTACCCCCCCCTTCCCCCCACGCACACAGATTAGATATGAATTGCGTAAAGTGGTTAGGTGACGGCTTCCATGAGTGGTTTCATCGGGATGGGGTTACTACCCACTACGCTGCGGTAGTACTGGCTGAACGACAAATTTCCTAACCGGACTGGGAGAATGATGGGGTCCTGTGGATGGGGGCTCGCCGCTTGCCAGCTATTAATCCTAGATTAATCGAGAAGCTACGTTCAGTAAATTGGGAATCATTGCGATCTCAAAGGGAAGATTTAAGCATTAGTTTGTTTGAAAGGTTTACTTTGCCTCGTGATTTTAATTTGGTTTCTGATATCTTTGAGCCTAATACTAACGCTAGAGGTAGGCATGTTCACTCTAATCCTCTGAAGGAAATTCGTGCTAAAACGGATGCTTAT
>JAQIXP010000881.1:0-21651 GCA_034700285.1 Proteroiulus fuscus
CAAATTTAAATTACAAGGCAAATTAAACCTTTTAAACAAACCCATGCTTAAATCTTCCCTTCGAGATCGCAAAGATTTCATTTACTTTCTTACTTCCATTTACTTTTGTAATCCGTAATTAGTTGCTCAGTTACTGAATCTTTCTTTGCGGCAAATGTTATGTAGTACATTGAATATATTGTCCGAGAGAATATGCACATCCAGTTAGTTTAGTGACCATTCAGTAATTTTAGTCAGCTTTCAGTTATTTTGGTTTGCACGCTGATATTTGGGTGTGCTTCAGATATGCACGTGCATAAATATAGTTAGGTGTGCATTCAGATATTTTGGATTGCATTAATAAAGTTAGGTGTGCAGCAAGATATTTTGGTGCTCATTCAGTTAAATTGGTGGTTATTTAGTTTTTTTGGTTTTGACCTAAAATTTTTCTTATATTCAATATCACATGGACATACGACAAGATTAACTTCTTAGCTAGGGAATAAAAGTCTGTGGGAATTCTAACCTAAGTCCCTCACTTCACAATGGACCATGGTAAAATTCTCATGGTGGTTTGCTCTCTGAGAAATAAACCTTACTTAAATAGGAACAATGGCCAAAGTACCACCATGATTTTTTTTCTCTGAAAAATAAACCTGTAAATACATTACACTCATAGCAGTTTCAAAGTATACAGTTTCAACAACAGAGAGTGCATCAGTCTACTACGCAACAGATGGATATGATTTTAGTTTAAACTATTATAAAAATGTGATATAATTGATTAATTTGTGAAAGTTGTTAAATGCCGTAGCATTACCCTAAGCGTCTTTCTAGAATACGGCATGCACTTGCTGATAGGCTAGTTTAAATGTGAACTACACATACAGCAAAGTAATTGGTCTTATTTGTATATGGATTGCTAGTTAATAAAATGAAACTATTATGCTAAAAGGTTGACATTGATTACATCATTAATTAAATTTATCAAATTTTTGAGAAAAAACAGTCAAAAGTAAAGAAGAAATTGCTAAATATGGGGACAGTAAGTTCAGCCATATTTTTATAAACATATCCACAGTGCCAGTCTTTCAACCTTGGCTGCTCATGTTAGCCATTGCCCCAGCATGTGGTTTAAGCTAACATTTGTGGGGTTATGCAAAGGTAACAATTATTATGCTATACTGACGAGGTAGTCTCCACCTGATAGTAAGATAACACCCCACCAAACTTTATCATGATATACTGATCATAGGGTGCTGAGTTGAATTGAATGGAAGATATTAGGATTAAGTATTGTGTGGATCCATTCTGGCTTGGAAATTTATGGATAAACAATCAGATGATAAGGTAACTACTGTCTTGAGTGCCTCAAATGTTCCTAGATTGTTTTGCAATATTTTGAAATAAAATGCCTGTGTGTAGTATCATAAGGACACATTTGTAGTAAAAAGTTATGCACATCCATTAATGATACACATCTTCCTTGACTAAATTGTCACTTCACCTTAATTTATGTGATTTTCTTCTTATGTATTGTGGGTGGATTTACTAAAGCTCAGACAAAGATTTGAATCAAGCATTAGCTACAATTGACCACAAGTCATTGTACCATGTGGCAGGATCTGGATTATAATACTGATGTCGCCCATGCCATCTTGTAGGTAGTTATGACCCTGTAGTATGGAAAACTTAGAATAAAGCCTTTTTAAAACAGCAACTAAGTGGAATAACTAAGCATTTTCTGATAAACAAAAGTATAATATTAAACACCCCTGGGTAAGACTAGTTATGTTCAATGGAGATGTTTCTTATAAGATAAGCAGCATAAAACATAAAAAACATAAGCAATTCTATGGTAACCACCTAGCACAGAATTTTCTTTTTAATTATTTCCACAAAAAAAAGAAGGCATTATCATTTAATGATTATTATCAAGGAAAATATGCTCATAAAGCATAATTTCAAAGGAAGATTCTAACACCAGCTTTTTAATGTTCTTTGGGTAATCAGATTCAAATAATTTTAGCCTGACTGGCTGGCACAATGCCTAACTTGTATATATTTTTTTTTTCAAATAACTGATGACAATAATTATAATTTATAAACTGCTCTTTGCACAATCCTATTACTACTTTCACTGAATCGAAAAGCTGACAGACAGTTTCTTATTGCATAATGGTTATTCTCAACAATTATCTTAAGATTTAAAAGTACCCAACAACAAAAGTTTTGCACCTTCTTTGCGCCAAATTTATATGACTAGGGGCCCTGAGCAAGTGGGAAAATGGGGCTATTTGTAGATACATCATTTTTAAAGTTTGAAACTGGAGTTTGACCTTTGTTCCGATATTCTGAGCGCATCGAGGAGCAATGGTCAAAGTCTAGTGTTGGATTTTTCTCTGAGCAATTAATGAGCTAGCCATTTACGATATGGCATATATATACCGGTAGCCTTTTTTCGTATTGTTCTGCGGGTCCAAAGATGATTTTTTAAGAATGTCTTTAGATTTTCTAGTGTTTTTCTGGCAGGTTTTTCTCGCTAGGAGCAAACCCAAAGAACATTAGAAAACAAGGCGGAAAATGTGAGCATTATTAAAGGCAAACTTCTTTTAAGGACCCATCCGTATATGACGTCACACATTAAATAAATATTTAATCTGAAGTTTTCAATAACACTTCATATATTGTGAAGATTTTAGCATACTCCCATGGAACCCCCCTCCACCCAACTGCAAACGCTATTTATTGACAGTTTCTAAGCAAACTTTAAACTTAATTGAAGTCATAGTGGCAAATGTGCATTTTTAAGCCTTTACTTTTTCAAATTACTTAATTAATTTTTTAACATGTAATTATTAAATAAAAAAAATATCAGCTCATTCACAAACGTGTTATTTTTAAATATAGCTCTTAATAGCAAAAGTAACAGCGCTCCATCTTCCAATGTTTAGCCTCTACTATGATTTTTTGGGGGTGCTAGCAACAACACCTTTTGAGCAACGACACCATAGAACGACACTGTGTAACTCCTAAAAGCCATGATAGAAGCTAAACACTGTGCTCCATCTTCCATTGTTTAGCCTCTATGATGGTTTTTAGGGGGTGCTAGCAACAACACTTTTTGAGCAACGACACTTTTCATGCAATGACACATTTGAGTGCTACTAATATATATTAATATTTTAAATATTATTTGCTTTACTCTAACTTATATAAACAGTAATATACAGTATTTTATATATTCACAGTCCAATTGACAACATATCTATCAGTTGACACAATGTGTTATAGTAAATTGTTTCATTAACCAAAATCATTTGAGATAAAATGGGTGTTCTTAAGTTATATACCAGTATACTATACTGCTGAGCAGATGGAGAGATCTGATGGAGAACTGTTGAATTAACTATATTTAATTTTGCAATTTAGTAATACTTAATTTTGAATTCCAACAAATTTTTGTTGCATTTCTACGAAAACTAAGATGTTAGTAAAACATTTTTGGAAGTGCAATAATAAAATTGTGCATTATTTTTTTAAGGAATATGCATAAATCAATTAATTTTAAAATTATTGAGTAATGTGGTTGTAAAATTTGATATATTAATGCAAACAAGTTAGTAACTATAGACCTGGTAAAATATATACATTTTTTGATATCACAAACACATATAAGTTATGCATCAACACATCATCATGCAAGTGGCTTTTGATATCAGGGCAGGGCTGAATATATTTTTATAAAGCTTGTGTGCAGAAATCCATTTCTTTGTATCAATTGTAAAAATTAACAGAAAATGGTGCTGTCTGCAACTTTTTCTATTAAAAACACTAAAAGTGGGCTAAAAATCACCAAAGTGCCAATTTTGTCTTTATACTTTATATAGTAAAAGTCTGAAAATTTCGTGTGGCCCTGCTTGAGGGCCCCTAGAGGTTGGGGGCCCTGGAAAAGTGCACAGTCTGCCCATTCAGAAATTAGGCCCTACATGACCTCCTCAGTTTATAATCAACTGTGTGGCCGATTTTCCAGATTGGGGTTGTAACTTGGGTGGATGTAACTTCGGGAGTACCCCAGGGAAATGTTTTAGGTCCCCTTCTCTATTTAATATTTATAAATGACCTCCCTAGAGCTATATCCTGCAGCTTAAAGCTTTTTGCAGATGACTCTGCCATGTACAGTGAGGTTGAGAGAGATGAAGGTTCCTTCTCAGCAACACTTCAAAGTGATCTTAAGGCCTTAGATGTTTGGTGCAAGACATGGCAATTAAAACTTAAAAAGAGTAAATATTTAGTGATGAGAATATCTCGTAGGAGGGTAAGAACAGTGCTAACTTACAGCCTTGACGGTGTCCCCTTACCTGTTGTTAACTCAGTAAAATACCTTGGCATTCATATTACTAATGATTTACGATGGAACGAACCTATCTGTAAAATAGTGGGGCTTGCCAGTCAACGTCTATGCTTTGTTCAGGGCATATTCCAGAATTGTCTACACATAGTTAAAAAACTGGTTATGTGGCATTGGTTCGACCTCTTTTGGAGTATTGTGCCCCGGTGTGGAGTCCTCATGTGGCCACTCAGATAGATGCCATTGAAATGTTTCGGCGTAGGGCTGCAAGATTTGTTAAAGGCAACTATCAATTGACTGCAAGTGTGATGGAGATGCTCAATTCTGTGAATTGGGATTCCTTAAGGGCACGATGGGAAAATTTAAGCCTGGGTTTGTTTGAAAGATTTAACTTGACTTGTAATTCTAAATTAATTGCTAATATTTGTAAACCCAATTTAAAGGCTCGAGGCTGTCATGTTCATTCAAATCATTTGTTTAAAATTAATGCAAGAACAGGCATTCATTATTAGTCTTTCTTTTTGCATACTATTAGACAATGGAATAATCTTCCTAAAGATAGTATTACACTGTTAGAAATTCAATTTAACGATGTTTAAATTCTCCTGATAGTGGGATCACCACCTACCATATGGCATTCATTTGCTGACTGTAGGGTACTGAGTTGAATTGAAATTGAATTGAAGATTTGGGATGCATTGCTGTCTATGATCACGTGTCACGCAATCACTTTTAAGAAAGAAAAAAGTACATCCATCTCAATGACAATTCCAAACTAAATCCTAATTACAGAATGAATGTTCAACCTAAGAACAATGATGGATCAGTTGAACTCAAATTTTTAGCAATAAGGAATCTTCCATGAAAATTTATCAATTGATGAAGCAATGGCAAAATATTTTGGCCATCGCCCTTCAAAGCAATTTATTAGAGGAAAACCAGTTTGTTTTGGATATAAAGATTGGATGCTTTGCAGTTCAACAGGATATTTGCTATGCTTTTGACACCAACACATGTGCTAAACAATCTCCCAGTGTCATAGGTCAAAATGTAATTAATTATCCATAAATGCTATCGTGGGAAAATATGTAAGGCAACTGATTTTGTCTTGGGTGGTGTGATGGCATATGGGGTGATGAAAGATGACGAACAGGAGAAAAAAGAAAAAACAAGGTTGGGAAGGGAAAAATAAAATGAAAAACGAGAGTTCAAAAAAATGATACAAGTGCGGGTGGATACGAGCAAAATCAAGAGCAAGAAAAAGTACAAAAACATTTTGGTTTCCATGGGAAAAAACTGTTATGGTTGTGAACGTTAAACTCCGGTGAAAAAATCAAATCTGGTGAATGCTAACCAGTGGTAACATCAACCAGAGAATGCTAACTTTCAGCGTAGTCAAAATATCAAATCCGGTGAATGCTAACCAGTGGTAACATCAACCAGAGAATGCTAACTTTCAGCGTAGTCAAAATATCAAATCCGGTGAATGTTACACTCCAGTGAAACATCAACCTGTGCATGCTAACTTCCGGTAAAATATCAAACCCGTTGACAAATCAAATCCGGTGAAAAATCAAATTGGGTGAATGCTAAACTCCAGTGAAACATCAACAACCTGTGAACGTTACATTCTGGTGAACAATCATATTGGGTGAACGATAAATTTAGCTGTGCGAAAAAAGAAAAAAAAAACATTTTGTGGAATTTAACACAGTTTAATATCTACGGATTCAACCACTAACCTAAGCTAAGTTATATATATATATAACTTAGCTTAGGTTAGTATATATATATATATGTATATATATATAAATATTTTTCCAAATGCAATTTCAACAAAATATAGAAAGGGTTGTTTAAGTGTTTTAAGTGTGGCAAGACAAACCATTACTCAACAGAGTGCACGTTTGGTTTGAGAGTTGTGTTACAACTGCCAGCAGCCAGGACACTTCGCACGTGATTGCCCTAAACCGCAGGGTTCTGGCAAGACACCACGGAGTACTGGGAGTGATGGGAGTGTGAAGATGCTGTATCAATTTAAGCATACATTGTTGCATTTGTTTGATCCAACAATTTTGAAGGACGGAGGTCAGAAGGTCGTACGCTTTGATCTCTCCTGGAAACCATCCACGGAGGCCATTACGAAAGCCATGATTGACGAGCGTTTGCCGAGAGTGAGTGCTTGTCCAGCACATTCACGAACGTTTTGCTGTCATCGATTCAGGAGCTTCGGTGTCAGTGATTGGAGAAAGTTTGATAAAAGGCATGTTGTGTGACGACAAGAAAGGGAGAAGATATTGCGTCATGGTAGTCCAACAGATGCCTCTATCGATTGTTGGAGAAGTTGTCCTGGAAATATAACTTTAGGAGCGAAACTTCAAGCACCGTTCGTTCAGGACATCTCTTTTATGGGAACGATTTCTCTTGCAAGGCAGGCCTGTTGATCGACTTCGTTGGTCTGCATGTCTTTTATAGACACATTCACCTTGATCTCGGAGTTAAATGGAGTCCCTCACTTGGACAACCGGGGCGGTTGTGGAGATGGGGTGCCGGAGGTGGAATCGGTAGACAAATCGGCGAAAACTTCAGTGGAACTACCAGTGGAGACTGCCACGGACGCACCAGTGAATTTGCCAGAGAACGATTTGACCATGATTGAGGACTTGTGGGAGGAGGTAACACCCGTAGTGCGCCTCATGGTACACATCGAGGAGCCCGTGCAAATACCAGCGTGGACCCAGATGGCTGTAGAAGCTAGATTTGAGCCACCAGTGGTGAAACCGACTAGTGTTGGTCGAGCCAATGCACGATTGATTAGCAATGCATGGAGTTTGCCTAGCTAAAGTCGTACCAGTGGAGATGGGCATGGAGACATAACAGCTCATTATGGTTAATGCTACAGACAAGGATGTTTGGATGTGATGCCAGATGACTATCAGAACTGCTGAGTTACTGGAGGACTGTGAATGTTCCTACTTGGGAGACAAAGACTGGTTGGAAGAAAGGAAGGATTCTGTGCAACAGGTGACGGAAGGTGGGAGTCATGAATCCCCCGAGTTAGCCTGGAACATCGGCCCCAACCTGACATCCAAAGAACGAACCGTGCTGTTGGAGCTCTCACGGGAGTTTTGTGACGTCTTTGCAGCATACATGTCGGAGTTAGGAGACTCCGATATTGCAGTCCACAGGATCAATATGCAGGGAAAACCGCCTGTTCACATACCAGCACGTAGAACGGCGGAGCATACTAGGTAAGTCATCGATGAGGAGTTGGATGCCATGCTCAAGCACGGCATTGTCCGACCTAGCAAAAGTCTGTATGCAAGCCCAGTAGTTATTGTGACGAAGAAGGATGGAGGCATGCATTTTTGCATAGACTACAGGAGGCTGAATGAGCAAACCAAAGTCAACCAATATCCGCTGCCGAGGATTGATGATGCGTTGGACTCTGTCCAAAGCGAAGTACTTCTCGACGTTGGATTTGGCGAGCGGATACTGGCAGCTTCGTGTGGCCAAGGAAAACATCGAGAAAACAGTGTTTTCATGCCACCGGGGACTGTTCGAGTTTGTCCGCATGCCATTCGGGTTATGCAACGCAACTGCCACAATGCAGCTAGTATTGGACATCCTTTTGGCTCATATCAAGTGGGAGGATTCCTTGATCTACTTGGACAACGTGATCACGTATGGAGAATTGTATCTGATCATGTTGGAGCATCTGAGGACCATCTTTCTATTACGGAGTGCAGATTTGAAGATCAGGCCTTCAAAATGCTTTTTCGGGTACGACAAGGTAGCGTACCTTAGGCACATGGTGTCAGGAGCAGGAGTTGAGGTGGATCTGGAGAAGATTCCAGCCATCAAGGAGTTTCCACGGCCAACCACGAAGACTCAGCTACGTAGTTTTTATTAGCCTCGCCAGTTATTACCGGAGATTCATCGAGCACTTTGCAAAGATTGCTTTGCCACTGCACAGATTGACTGGAGAGAAAGCAATCTTTCAGTGGGACACAAGATGCGAGTTGGCATTCGAGGTGCTGAAGTTGCTGATCCATACTGATCCACGTTTGATCCCATACAAACGATTTCTTTGCACACGGATGCATCTACATTGGGCCTAGGAGCAGTGGTCTATCAAGGAGAGAAGGAAGAAGGTTCTTGTCTATGCTTTGCGGTGTTTAAATAATCACGAGAAGAATTACGGCATCCCGGAACTAGAGGCTTTGGCAATAATCTGGGCAGTTAAGAACAACCAGGATTATCTTTTCGGCCAACACTTTAACATCGTAACGGATCATCACTCCCTTTGCTGGCTTCAGAAGATTAAGGATCCAAAGGGCAAGCTGGGGAGATGGATGCTGGAGATGACCAAACATCGGTATACGGTCGTGCATAAAAATGGAGTGCTGCACGTTGATGCCGATGCACTCTCGAGATGCCCACTGCAAAATGCAATCAGAGAGGAGAAAGTCTACATCACAGTAGCAATGGACGAGATTGACTTGTGGGACACAGTGTTTCAAGGCGGAGCAAGCTGTCAATGCCTACACAAGCAAGATCATGAAGGAGCTTAGGAGTGAGGACTGTAGAGAAGTTGTGGAGAGAAATCACAGTATAGTGAACGGACTGTGCTCTACACATTGATCAGTGACGATGATCTTCACCAGAGGCTTGTGTTGGAGGTACCCTTGCCTTTGCATAAGCAGATCATGAAAGTAGGTCATGACATGGAGGTGAATTGTCATTTGGGGACTGTAAAGACGCTAGCTTGAATCCGGAGGACTTTTTACTGGCCCAGTATGACTAAAGACATTGAGACGTATGTCTGGAGCTGCGATAGTTGTCAGCAGATGAAGCCGTTGAGTGAAAAACGACCAGGGCTGATGCAGTCGATAATACCGGAGGGACTGCCTGCGAGCCACTGGGGGATAGATTTCATCGGACCGCTACCAAAAGGTTCGAAAGGAGTGAAATATATCCTTATCGCAGTGGACTACGTGACGCAATTTGTGGTGACAAAAGCGGTGAGGAAAGCGACGGTGTTGGCCTTTAGAAAGTTTCTGCTAGACCAAATTGTTTGGAGGTTTGGCTGGATCAGCAACTTGACAACTGATCAAGGGATGCCATTCACAGGAGTGGTCGCTCAGGAGTTTTGTAAGTAGTTCCATGTGAAGCACCAAACGACAACTCCATATCATCAACAGTGATGGGTTGGCGGAGAGAGCCAACAAGACTCTGAAGATCATGATTCGAGCATTTATGGAGCCTCTAGAGAAACAGAAGGATTGGCCCAATTGGTTGGAGAGGCATACCATGGCGTACAATACCAGTGTACAAGCCTCAGTTGGGTACACACCTTTCTTTCTGATGCACAGGTATCACGCTACAACTGCATTGGAGAGCGTGTTACCATCACCGCTAATGATAAATCGAGATCCGCCTGTGGAGGGAGTATGGACGAGAGCAATGACTAAATTGTTGGCAAGTCAGGCTCAGCAGAAGAAGGCCTATGATCGAGCGCACAAGGACCTGGAGTTTAGCACCAATGATTTGGTGCTCGTGGAGGATTTGGTGCCGATCAAGGGTCTGGCGACAAAGCTGAGACTGCCGTATAAAAGTCCAGCTAAAATTGTTGGAGTCAGTGTGGACGGCCTAAACTATACGTGTGAGTACTTGAATGTACAGGGCCATACCAAACAAACGAAGCAGCACATTTCTCGTTTGAAGAAATATGTGCCAAGAGATCCACCGATTCAGTTAAAAATCAGGACAGCTGATGGTCATACTGTTGTACCGGTCGTTCAGCTGGTGGAGGTCCAACCGATATCGCCGGATAAGGAGAAATTCGAGTTTCAGGAAGGGGTTGATCTCTGGGATCAGCAGAAATCTTGGAGTGTTGAGCCAAACCCTCAAGCTTTTCGTGAACGGAATGCTCAGGAGTACGAGCAACACATGAGGATGACGTTTAGAGCTGATTGGGTAAAACCAATCAGGGAGCATGATTCCTCATGGCCGGAGACGAAAAAGCAAGGAGTACTTCTGGATGAAATTAGTAGATGGGGTTTTGAAAACCCAAGGCCTATTTCCAAACTAGGTGATTACACAGGAGACAAGATTGTGGTGAATGGCACAAAAATCAGAAGTATTAGCTTGTAAAAGCTATTGGGAGTACTGATTTTTGTGTTGTTGTGGAGATGAATATGAATACTGGAGTGCAAATTTGTTATTTTTGAGTCCAAAAAGTAATTTGGATAGAAATTTGCTTAATGTAAATTTTACACGTAAACAGGAGTTAAATCAAGTACTAAGGAGTTCAAAGACATAATGTGGTGATTAATCACATTTCTTGTAATTAATTTCTGCATTTGTGGAGCTATTTTTGAAGAATTTGAATTGAGAGATTTGAAAATGCTGCCTAATTCACGCTCGGGAGTTGTATTGACGATGACGTCATTATGAGCGCGTAATTGGGATGATGTCATGATGTGGTGATGATTAGGTCATCTTGCCTGGGGTCCCAAAGAGTTGACGACCCCGTGTCAGAGGTCGGCCATCTTGAAAAGATCGCAAAATGCGTGTGACAGTGCTTTTTCGACCACAAGCAAATTTTTCGAAATTTTGGAGTTTTGGAGCTGAAATACGGTACTAATGCAATTTTCTTGTATTCAGGAGGTAATAATTAACACTCGGTGTTAGTTTGGGAAAAATTGGTGGGGGAAAAGGGAGTTTTTGGAGGGTTTTTCCGAAAATGGGCATTTGCCATGTGGGTAGCACATGGGCCGCGTTTTTGGCAATGGAGGGAGTAGCCATTACGTAACTTGCTTTCATGGTTTGATTGCATAAACCTGAGGGGGTTCTTTTCTATTCCAATAGAGTGGAGATTACTGAAGTTAATTGGTAATTTGGAATTGATTTTTGGAGCCCTTCGTGATATTAGGTATAGGCAGAGGGAGATGGCTTTACTAAGTAGCTATACCTATGTCATTGCCTAATTCTTTGGTGCTTATACTTTAAGAAGAAAGTAATGGAGAGTTGGAGAATATGTGTGTAAACACGTGGGGATGGCCTGGTTTTTGTTTACCATTTGGTTGATTTTTTCATCCCTAGATGGCAGCTAGGGGCCAAGATAGTCCCATTCATGATGAACCAGATGAGGAGATGGCCCTCTGTCTCAGGGGGGGCAGGTACTTCCTCCAACCAGAGAGCCGGGTGGCATGTATTGCCCAACTAGAAGAGCATGGCCTGATTCCTTGGGAGGACGAGGAACTAGCCTTGACACGGGAGCCGGTGGAGTCGGGCAAGGAAGGTGTCAGGGATGAAGAAACCGGAGTGGAGGTGGAGGACACCATGGAAGTCACTGGGTCGGAGGAGGATCGGCCTGAGGATGCTGAGGAGGGTGTCTGTCACGACGATGGGGTTAGTCGTGATCGACGAGATGCCCGAGGAGTCCGCGGAGGTCTGGGAGGATTCCGACATCACAATGGGGGCAGACGACTGGGATGCATTGCCCTACACCAATAGTCTGTTAGTGGGTCGGCCGTCGATCGAGGAGCGGTTGAGGACGATCTCCCACCAGCACGACCTAACAAGGAGGGTGCCAAAGAAGAGCAAGACTGCATCCAGCTTTGTATAAAGGCCTGGAGAGTAAGCCCTTATCCAAGGCAACCCGGAGGGTGATGGAGCGGAGACTTTGGGAAGACCAGGAGGCTTTGACTCTCCGGCCTGGAGGGAAATCTGGAGTGGAGTCAACACTTACTGTGATGAAGCCTACAGTGAGGAAGCCACCTACACCCAAGCCAGCAGCCCTGCTGATGCCTGTATTGCCATCGACGACATCGGAGGAGGAGCAGCCCCGCTGCTTTAATTGCGGGTTGCAAGACTGCCCTGAGCAGAGGGTTGGTCAGGTTCGACCAACTCTTGTCGTTACTCTAAAGCCCAGGCCTCAGTCTCCAAATAAGGACAACGATGACAACGAGTCGCCGAAAGGAGCCAGGCTACGTACCATCCGGTACAAGGAGAGGAGCCAGTCGCTATGAAGCGGGCGTGAGGGTGTATTTATTTTTGAAATTTTATTGTGATAACTTTTTTATTTTTGTAAGCCTCACATGATCCTGGTGTAGGGTGGCAGGTTCCTTGGGGGACCAAGGAGAAGCTTGGAGTGGGAGTGCAAGATTGGCGCCTAAACCCCTTCCATTCTGTCAGTCATAGAGGTGCTTGAATGGAGGGGGCGGGCCAGCTGTCAATTAGCTCATCAGAGTAAGAATGTCATCATCACATTTCACTGACGATGAGGAGGTGCCATCTTGGACAAAGGAGTTAGTCTGAAGTCAGGATCCTGAGAGGCAGGAGGTTGTGTACATACATAGAAACCATTGGAGAATTTACTTAGTACATAAAGTTAGTGTCTCAAAGAGAATAGGTTTCAGAGTTTTTGATTTGATAGTAATTGGAAAAGCTCATCCCACTGAATTGGGAATTTTCCTCAGCCTATCTGAGCTACAGTTTACATCTGACTAGAGGATTAGGTAGGTACTAGATATTTAAACTAGTACTCACATATGTTTGCTGATATTCCCATACTCATATGTTTGCTGATATTCCCATACTCACATATTTGTGGACAATCCCATGATGGGAACATTTTCTAGTACATATTTCCATGCACATCTATTTGCTACTAGTGTTAAGATCATGGGCCCCTTATTCCCACATTAACATACCCGAACAATGGACCTGTAGCGTAACCCTTTTCACAAGTTAATGCATATTGGATCCATATAATCCATCCAGGGAAATTTCTAATGTTAAATGGGTTCCCTGATTAAAAGAAATATTTCACTAAACAAATTTGGGGATTCATGAGTTTAATGGTAAAAACAAACATGGTACATTCAAGACAATACACTCCTAACTAAAAGTTCCCTAACCATAAACAGAATTCATATTACCCAACTGCTGACGAAGTCCATATTTCCTAAGAAGATACTTTGTCTGCACCAAAGCCACTGAAGCACTATTAATTCACCACACTAGAAGATGTTCCGTAACAAATCTGATTTTATTCCAAAAAGTACAGAAAATCCGACAGTCCACAATAGATCATGAAAACACTTAATATCCAAGTTGGTGTAATTGCACTGCACTTCCAGTATAACTCCTGTGATATCCAAAAACTGAATCCTTTTTGTAATTCTTCGGATTCCACTTATATACTTTTTGTAGACCCCCTGGGTCTCACCTACGCTTTGCCACACCTTTACACACTGGATGTGTGTAGGTGTTTTTTATAGTTTTAGGGGTGGTGTTCAACTTAGGCCTAATGGCGTCTTTGTTACTTTGAGTCCTTCTTGTTCTGAAGCCCCAAGGTGTTAAATGATGAGATATACATCACAAGATTCCTGGTTTCACTAGCTTTCCGTAGATAGGTCACACATTGCTGATGACCTACGGCTTGGTCAGAAATCCTGAATTTCTGTTCTGACCAGTACTTCCAGTTTCTCTCACTAGATGGTGTTGAACAGGTTCCCTTTTCACAGGCTCCCAAAACATCCTGCCTTTTCCTCAAAACACAGGATGTTACACATTCCTGTGAAGGTGTTATAGAGCACTCCTTAAAGACTCCCAAGATGGCGGCTAATTATCCAATTGGTTGGTTCTTGGACTGTCCCAGGTCAGTCCATGTCTGGTCCAATCAGGTGTTGAATTGGTCCAGATAAAACTCTGGAACATGGCTTCACTTTCATCTTTCGTGCTCTTTTGGATATCCTCTTGGATCACAGTTTGGATTACAGTTTATTCTTATTGCTTCTAAGAAGGGACATTACTTTCCTCCAGCTGGTTTGGTAGGTATTATTTTATTAATTATTTTTGTTAATTATTGTATATTTCCGGATCTCTTCTTATGTCTTGACTTTTTGTAATAGTCAATGACAGCCACGCACTGGCCCCAAACCCTCTGTGGATTCGTCATAACTCGTGATGCAGATCTTTTCTCCCTCTACCGAGTAAATGATCCAGCAGTGATGTAGTTCGTTGACCTTAAAGAATGTGGAATCACTGCCGGACACCTCTACATGATAGTTTTGGTCTGGTCATGGACATCCGGTCCCTGACTGCCCGTGGAACACTTAGTCATCGTTACCAGGAGTTTCTGGCTACACATAACCTCTATGGTTGTCATGCAACCAAACAACTTGCACATTGATTCATAACCACATCAGGACCACACAACAACAATATACATCTGGATCATAACACTAGAATAATCAACAATAAAACAATTTAGAAATTCATAAATACTTTTATAGAATTGTATAATTTTTTCTTCCTCAGGAAGAGAAAATTTAAACGATGGCTTGGTAGCTGGGTTCCTGGGCACTATTTTTATTGTAGGTTTGCAACAAGATTGCGAGCAAAAAGTAGAATAATTTCTACTGCGTGTTGCATGCAACACAGACCTCTTTTATCACTCATAATTACGTCATGCCAAGGAAGTGACATCATGAGCATTTGTTGCTGGGGATACAAAGCCTGCAATTCTTGCAAAAAATTCCATGATTTGCACCTGGCCTTATATAATTGGAATTCGTGGCAAAAAAATGGTAGTGCATGCTTTTCACTCACATGCTAAATGTGTCCATGGAAAATGCATGGCAATTACATCAGATTGCTTCAAGTGACACAATGGATCTTCTACTTTTCATTCGTAATGTGACATGATACTACTTGCAGTCAACAACAAAAGTTAAAATTGGCAGACCACACATCATAAATCTAAAATCTGTACCAAAGGCTGTTATTGATGATCCACACAGACATTATCCAGGCCACATTGAAAAGAAAATAAGGTGCAGTTTGCCACAAACGAGTTTGATTAATATGCACAAAGTGTGAAGTAACACTTTGCACAAAGCATAGTTGTTTTGAATTTTACCATAGCAGAAAATAGTTTTAAGTTGTATTTTCATTATAACAATTGCTTTGTATGCTTGTTTTTTAAAATAAAACTTACTTAATTGTAAATGTTTTTTTTTAATAAACAATATGGCCAAAGCCCAGAGTACACATTTGAGTACTTTTATAACTTTTCACATTTTAAAGATAGTTTCAACATTTTTTTGGTAAGACAGTTTCTAATATAGAACAAGCTCAAAAATTCATTGAAATTAAAATAAATAAAAAAAGTTGGGCATTACTGGGTTAACCAGTGGAGTTGTTACTGTTGACTATAAGTATGCTTAAAATTAAGTTTCTAATTAAACATTATAGGCAACTCAGGATACCCCCTACAACCTTTGTTGCTGATTCCAGTTCCAGAACCAGCTATGCAAGTAGGGGAAATAGCCTACAATCAAGCACATAAGACAACTAGGTGCCTTGTGGAAAGATGTATAGGAATTTTGAAGATGAGATTTGCATGTATCCACAAATTTCGAGTTCTCCGATACTGGCCAGATCGAGCAACCTACATCATCACTGCAAGTGCAATCTTGCACAACCTTAGCCTAGATTTTAATATCCCTTTACCAGATGAACCAGTTGTGCTTGATGATTACCATTGTGATATGACACCTTTTCCTGCCAACATGCAATTGAGACGTAGGGGAGAAATAGTTCTCCATGACTTAATTTGAAATTTATTTGTATAGGAAATTAATATCATTAAAAAATATGTAATAACACAATTTTTTTTAAAAAAAATTGCTTATGTTGTTACATTACGAATGACATTATTATGAATTTAACTTCAAGAAAAAATCTACGTGCTTACTTTATCCATAATCCAATTGTGTTCATATTAAGGGCTTCTTGAAAAACTCAAATTTACTTCATAAGTAAGTGTATAACCATACTGGTCGAGAAATGCATTTTTGGTAGATAATAAGTGTCAAGCTTTATTATGAACTTGTCCACATGTTTCAGGTAAATAAATTTTTTTCTATTGTTTAATACTGATGGAGTGACATTATTTATGTCAATTAACAAAACATATTAGCCAATAATATTTATACAAAGTCACTCCAATAATATATAGAAATTATACTGTCCTGGATGGCTTGTGTGTTGCAGAGATAAACTAGATATGAATTAATTAAAGGCATTTGTTTAGATGAATATTTTGAACAACAAAGGGCTGGCTGGTGTGAGAAATGGTAACAAAAAAAGAATAAGCTGATGCACATAGCTGCAATGACATGGATTGTGAATTACCTGCTAGAGCAATGGTCTTAAACTTCAAATAATTCAATGGAAAATATGGCTGCTCATATTGCCTAAACCAGCGTTTCCCAACCATTTATCCTGCTGGGCCAGATTTAATTTCAATATTCTACGGCAGGGCCAGATTCTGCCCGGAAAGGGAAGGATGGATGGTAGGGGTAAAATGGCGGCCCAACCTGACCTAAAAAAGCAGGTTTTTGTATATCACTGCAGAAATCACGGTGTCTGGCCGCCTGGAAAACACGGAAATGTCAGTAAAATCAGAATGTCAGGAAAACTTAATCTGCGTCTGAAGAATTTACAATTTTTTGGCAGTTTTTGAGCAAAAACGTCGCATGTGGCACCTTTTTCTGTAAATTTTGCCAGAAATGTACAAAAAACCTTTTAAATTTTTGCCTGCAGGCCAAATTTTGAAAAATATTTTTGGGTCGAGCCTCTTCTTCTCCCCCCATCCCCCCCCCATCATTTCTCATCCCCTCCAATCAAAATGGATTTCATTGCAGCCCAGGGTATAGTTGCCAAGTACTAAATTGCAATTTTAATTGCGTATAGTATGGAGATTTGTGAAATTTTGTCTGGAAAACCTGGAAATGTCAGGGAAATTCGTTACTGGATTTGGCAAAAGACAATCTGAGAAATTCACACAAAATAGCGTCGCAGGCGAGTTTTTTGCTCAAAGCCATTCAAAAATGGGTCAAAAATGTATATTTTTGCCATTTAATTTAGCATATGAGCTTGAAAATTTTGGGAAGTGGGGGAGTGCAGCAGTGGTCAGGTGGGCCGGTTTGCACACCATCGCAGGCCGGATTTGGCCTGCGGGCCGCTAGTTGGGAACCACTGGCCTAAACTATTGAGAATTGCTTGTAAGAAAAACTTCATATCTATCCATATTACTGGTAAGTCTGAACTTACAACACATGTTCAATCAATTAATCATGAAAATGTCCACATGCCTGGATGACGATTTGCATGTTTCAGGACTAACACTCCTGATTATATCATAAAAGCTCATTTATTGGGGATTAGTTACTCAACCCGCGACTTCGTGCACATGAAATTTGGGGACACATAATTAAATATGTTAACACGCTTTCTTGCTATGATACAAAAAACCCAGTTCTGTCCATATAGAACCCTGAAGATGTGAAATTTGAACAAAATTCCCTTTTATATTTTTGTTAAGCTGTGAAAGAAATAATCTGTGGATATTTAATTTGTCTAGGTTTGGTGGTCTAATGTGGGCATTGATTATCCGTAGATCACTATTTTGCCCATAGCTCCCTCTAGGAGTGAAATTTGAAAAAATCCCGACTACCTTTTCCTATATTATAAAAGGAATATACTGTCCAAATTTAATGTTTCTTGGCCCAGCGGTTTGGCCGTGAGAGTCCATTATGTGTAGATCACTTTATTGTCCGTAGCTCCCTCTAGAAGCGGAATTTGGAAAATTCCCTTCTTATCCTGGGCCTACGTGATATAAGTCATAACATATCCAAATTTCATCTTGCTAGGCCTAGCGGTTTGGGTTGGGCAATGATGAGTCAGTCAGTCATTCATTCATTATGTCAGGACAAGTTCTTTTATATATATATATACATATACATATATATATATAGATAGATGTATATCCATTTGTTTAAATATGCATGATAAAGTCAATTCTATTAGCAAGCTATTGCACACTGTTGCATACAGTTGTAAGTTGTGAACGGAAATAAAATAGCCTTTATTACATTAAAAAATTATTTAGCATAAACATGCAGTATTGGTTTTGGACATGGTCCTTATATGAGTATGGTCACAGCACTACCTATTCAAAAGCATTGGTGAGCTTTACTGATGACAATGCTGAAATGTAGATGGTGTTACTGTGCCATCTTCAGCATGCTCTTCAACATTCACAATAGCATCCAACATGTGTTATGGTAGAAGGCTAAACTATAATATACAGATAATGTGTTAAACATTTTAGCTAAACATTAATTATAAGCAAACTTCAAAATGCCAATTTGATTTGTTCCTGAAGCCAAGAGTGGTTATGGATCATCAAAGCAGGAAAGTGAAAAAAAAGCATTTCTTTAAAGTAAAGGATGCAAATGTCAAATGCTTGGATTTAGCTATTCCATTAAAAGATAAGGTTCTCAATACTAAATGTCATGTTTTTGATTTGCATTTTGAAGTAAGTTTTTTGCTTAAACAATATGAACCCATTCTGAATGGTTAAGCTGTTTTGATAAATGGTGGAAAATAAGAATGCAACTAATGATGCCATACTTACACAATTTCCAAACCTGCCTACATATTTATCAAGATAATTCCAAAAAAAACGAAAAAAGTCCAAAAATGAGGAAGGCTAATATAGAAGAGTTAACAGGAGCTAAAAGACAACAGTCCAGGCATGATTGTTTGTTTGGTTATCATATTTATGACGAGTAATATACGACAGTAGGAATCCCATGATCTATTTGTATAGATCTATACAAATATATATGTATATATTTATACATGTATACATGTATGGTCTATACTGTTGTAAAATGTTGAAGAAATAACTAGGCATTTTGCAGATGAAATAACGATTCACTTATCAACTGTATACTGTTTGAAAGCAGATCAGAACTGAATGAAAAATCGAAAAATTTTCTAGAACATAAAAACTTAGCATGCCTTCATGCAAAAACACATGCAAACTGCACATTCAAAAACTGGTAAAAACTACAACAGCTCCCTTTAGTGTTGTCTATTTTAAACTGAAAACTTCAACATATACAAGTATACTTACAGTTGCATGTATTAAATATAAATCACCATACTGCATTTGTAATAACTTGAAAAGCCACAGTATTTAACAATACATTTTAAATTGCCTGATGCTACATATTACAGAGCTTGCTGACCAACTTCCTGATAGTGATATACCTGATCCAGCATTCCAAATGACAGTAAGTAATGTGAAAGATACTGGTATGTCAGTATGTTGTAGTACACCAGGTCATACTATTGTGGCAAGGGAGAAAATTTATTCTCTTAAATGCCAGCTAAAATGTCCTTGAGTGCAAACCAGCCATCAATATTAATTTTAGTTGCTAAAAATTTGACAAGTTTCTTGGTCAATTCAAGATTATGATGTCCAAAACGTCGATGCCAGGCATGCAAACAATCCGTGTTCGTTACATATTCTACTTTTATCGCTTGTTGCTCACAATTGAATTCATAAAGATGCTTCTTTGTTTGAGCTGTATATACTATAGCCAGAACTGTGTTACCCTTACGAATAGAACATTCCAGACTAGTAAAACTGACACTGAGATCTGCTTTTGTTGATGCATGTACAGAGATCAAATTTTTACTGAGGCGAGGCACATATCGCACATCCTTTATAAGAACTTTGTTGCACACTGTAGGAATAAATTTCTGATTCCTTCTGTTTTAAGCTCGTTGCCGTTGGCCACACTCACCGATTCAGTCACATTTGGATCTAAATTTTTAAAATTCTCCTTAGAGTTAGTCATGCTACATGTTGCTCCGGAGCCAACAAATCAACCTTTGAAAGGTCAAATCTGTGTAGTAAAGCAGTAATGAGACACATCACTTGAATCTGTATCCACTGCAATGTTAGCAGCTTGACCATTTTCCACATTCTTCTTAAGTTGAGCCTTGTACTTGCAACATTTTGCCTTAAAATGTCCAGGTTTATGACAAAAATGGAATGTGACCTTCATCTTTATCTTAAAATCACTTAGTTGCACTTTTAAGGCAGTTTCTAACTTTAGCACAATCGTTCTAATATCACTCGACTCTTAATGTCGCTTAAATTCATCAAGGATTTTCTCACAGATCATTCCAAAAGTTAACTCCAATTCCACATGACATTCTAGAGCAGTGATTAAAGTTCCATAGCTGTCTGGCAGATTTCCCAACAACATGCTAATTTTAAATCTCTCCGTCCCAGGTTCACCAACAGCCAAAAGTCTGTCGACAATGAATTCCACCACTTGCAATAAGGTTTCAACATTGCCATCTTCAGATAATTTCATGCTAGTTAATTTAACATACATATATTAAATGTATGAAAGACTACAAAGACTTTCCTTCTCATGGTTCAGAAAATACTTTCAGGCTTCTTTTGCTGATTTAGCTGGTTGAGTATGCACATGTTGGCTTCTTTCAATAAGTAGTCCTATTGTTCCAATAGCTTAACTATCTGCTAACATCCATGCATTACGTTATTTGTCTATTTGAGCAGGAACCCAAAATCATCCAGAAATCCAAAGAATTCGAAGCACCAATTCTCTTTTCCATTATAAACACTTGTTTATTTCACATTCATTCAACTCATATACAAAGAAACTCAATCAATAACAACACTAAACTAAAACTCACTCATACTGGAAACTCACTTATCAGCACTGGGCACCCACCCTCCAGTCGGACTCTCTTTCTCTCACTCCTCGAATCCACACTTTCGCCAAGCCAAAATGGCGCCGCCACATCATGTGACAAGAATTTCTTCTCATCACCTGACCACAAATTTGCATACTAATTGCACAATAATCATGACTGCAAAAAATACACATTCAAAACTAAAACCAGCGCCAAAATGGGCGGGAAAACGCTAGGAATATCACCCCCCCCACTGAACTAAAACTTGGTCCTCCAAGTTTACAACACTCAACAATAAAAACAAAACAGCAACTCTCTTCAGCTGCACAGCATACCGTCCATGGAAAGGAGCCGGGTCCACCCTGGGCTTTCAATCCTTTCATCTACGTCCCAGGCCCCGGTTCTTCCAAATTCCATCTCTCGATTCCACACTGATGATCCCTCTTGGATCCACACTGACGATCCCTCTCTTGATCCACACTGACGATCCCTCTCTGGATCCACACTGACCAAACTCATACCGTGAAAACATACCCACTTGGTACCCCATCCACTGCTCTCACATCCCAGCATTTAATTGAAAATGCCTTACTGTCTTTCCTCTTGCTAAAATCGAGAGCCACACTCACTCATCCGCACTGCCATGCACCGCTGCCACGCAGGGAAGCCCTCGCTGCCAACATTCAGGGGCGCACCAATCCAAAATGGCGCCCGCCCAA
>JAQIXP010000882.1:0-21640 GCA_034700285.1 Proteroiulus fuscus
TAACGTAACTAAATAGCTGCACTCACCATTTTTCAAACTTAATTTGAACGCATTGCGTGTTAAAATTGCTTACCTCGCCTAATTCCCAAACAGCATGGTGGTTGTTAGGCCTACCGAATTTTCCACCCACAATAAATTCCGCTCTGGACGAGCTGATAGCTGTGGCCATCATGGAAAGCAACACACAAAGTTTTTAATAACTCCTTACCCCTAACAGAACTTAGTTATAGGTAATAAATTATAATGTTCTTCATTTTCATCGAGAATTTGAAAAACTCTGACTGACGCCATGCTAATAACGCGTCTATCACGAGGGCTATCATGGAGTCAAAATGACAACGGCGCTTTAACCATTAGCCCCTTTGTTCCCCCCCCCCCACACACACACGTGTCGTCCATATATTACGTTTGCAGTTATGCGGGAGATGGGCGATATAATATTGCCACAAATTTGACCATTTAATAATCACCGAGTTGACGTCTTGATATTAATAACAGGGTTCCCAAGCATGTTGGAAATCTTTGAAAACCCTGCCTGGAAAGTCCTTTAAACTCCTGGAAACATTTTTCAATCCTTGAAAGTCCCATAATTTATGGATGAATTAAAAATTTGTATACCAGAGGAATTAAATGAACTCTGTCTGATCAGCTGGACAATAAACAAGAATTATTTAAAAAAAAATAACTTGGTTTTTTAAATAGGTAATGTTTGTTGAAAAAAATCCTGGGAAGTACTGGACATGCTTGAATTATTAAATAGTCTTTCACTTTTAATAGTAAAAATGTCATCGTTTGAATAATAAAATAAAAAAAAGATTAGGCCTACCTCCCCGTAAACTAGTTTTCTGAATATTTTCATGAGCTAGGTAACCACGATATTTGTATCTGGGCGCCTGGGCAGGGTCAAAATTTTAAAACGTCGAAACTGCCCATTGAAACCAAATCTTCAATAGTTTGCATTAACATATCCCCTTTGTAAGCCCATCTGAAAAATAATAAACCAAAAATTGTCAAGTTGGAAAATGTTCACAAACTCCGAGCCCAGTTTGAATTAAATAGACTATATATAGTTTACTATTATCAAAATTTATTATGTCCAAAATACATCAAAAATAAAATATTCGCAAAATAGTAACAATGTACGAGGAAAAATAACGCGGTTACAATATGTTACCATCTTCAATTTGCAATGGTGACTGGGTAACTTTGATTTTGCAACTGATGTCTATCATTAAGTTTCATACAGGGGAACACTTATAATTGTTAATTTGATACAGTGGCAATGCGAGTTAGATTGTCGATGTAGTCTGTAATATTAAGTTTTGCCAAAAAGACAAAGGGTAACAAAGAGTGGGCCCTATAGAGATCTCTAATGGGCACTGCATCGACAATTCCGAACAAATGCATTTGTAATGAGCATTAACCATTCTTCCAGGAGATTATTATTAGTCGGTAAGGAAGTGTTGCCAATTTGCCATGAAGAGTAATGCACTTGAATATTAAACAATTACGTATTTTGGGATAATATGCCAGTACAAATGGTGTTATTTCCTGCGTAATTACATCATGTCGAACCAAGTTTTTTGTTCAAGTACGATAAGCAACTCGATTTCAAGTTTGGCCCCATTGCTATTTTTTAAAAATAAAAATGTGCGATAATAAATTTTTCATAACCAAAAGATTTACAGATTACGAAGGAGATCTACGAGAAATTCTTAAGACAAGCACAGGCCTATGACAACGTATAGGCATGATATAATTATATAATAACATTGTTTAAACATATAAACCAATTTATCCATTTTCTGACATTGTTATAATCGAACATATTAAGAGAATGATAAGACTGATGATAACATCTGAAAAAGTGTTATAAAAATAAATACTTTAGGAAGCCCCAGATAAGTAAGACTTCACTATGAATATGCGAATGGAATTTTCTCATCTGAAGACTCGGATAAGGACTTCATAACCGCAAGCATTGGTAATGGCTTTCAAACTTCACAATATTACATAGCCTATGTATACGCTTATGCAACAGAAATAGTTTTTGGGGATGCAAATATAAACGTATACCAGGGAATAAACTTAATTTGGTAATTGCACATTTGATATAATACAAACATAACGAGATCGAGGTAAACATTTTTTTTAAAAATTATCTATGTAGTGGTACAAAGCAAATTCTGCATATTAAAACAATACTAATTACTCAATATAAACGAGTTCAAAAAAACCTAGAGCCGACTGTATTCTCCGTGAATAATTTCATTAAATTCTCATTTGTATAAAAAAAAGCATCCAGCTATATTTCAGATTATTAGAAAATGTTTCTTTATAGGGGGGACATTCTATCATATCTCTCCTTAGCCTGCTAAAAATTAAGCTCGAAAGGTTTCATTCTCTATAAATGTTTTTCTTTTCTTTAGACCAAGTCCAGAACTAATCGGATAAATAGAAAATAAAGAAATTCAAAGTAATTTCATCCACATAATTAAAAAACGCGTGTTTGACAGCTTTTGATTGCAAGCCACTGCATTCCATTGAACATGAATTGAATTCACCTATTAAATAAAGTTAAAATTTCCTTCATCCATAAAAGTAATTTATCCTTTTTTTAAGTTTTACAGTCCTAACGTGATTAGTGACTAATATCTAAGATTCCGCTCCTTAAAAAAAAAGAAACATTAAGACAAAAGAAGTACTTATGATGACTCACTCTCACTCTCACTCTCACTCTCACTCTCACTCTCACTCTCACTCTCACTCTCACTCTCACTCTCACTCTCTACATGTGTTGTATTATTTTATTTGCCCTACTTCCTTTAAGGGGTTTAGCATGGTGGAACTGCAAATTGTAATTGTGGGAAAAAGACATGTGTGGTGTATAAAATAAATAAAAGGGGGCCTAGCTGTGATCTTAGGGTGACATCAATGGCCTAATTCACAAGTGGCTGAATAAGCCAAAAGTTGATTTTGGGGGAGAAAAACGGCTAACTTGGAGATAAACAATGTTAAAAGGCTGGAATTAGGTGAACAATTTATTTTATAGGGAATGTGCTAATTTTTGTTAAATATAATTAAATTTTTAAATTAATTAAGTCAGTTGAGAAATAAAAAGGCTTTAAAAAATGCAAATTCCCTAGTTTGACTTTTAATTTTTTAGGAAAGCGAAATAAAATTAAAGTGTGAAGTAGCACATGTGCACATATCCATTAGTTTGTCTATTCAATAGGCAAATTCAAGAGATTGTAAACTAACGAATGGTAGGTGGTGTAATTATAAATTTACAAAATGAATTATTAGTTAATTAAGTGTTTTAAGTTAACGGGCGAACAATAACTTAAACTTGCCTATTTGTATCATCCTATATATACCAATTCGCTACTTGTAACTTTTAGGATTGACACCTTTTTCGGATATTCGCTACTGTTCACTTCTGGGTTAAATTAATTTCTGTAACTTTAGGTTCATTAGGGACACTTCCATTCCACAATGGTATACGACGAACTCATTTTCGACGAATTGGCTCATTCGTCACTTCTGAATTAAGCCATGGACATATTCCCCCCCCCCCTTCTATGAAGTCATGCTGGCCTTTTCCATCGCACAGTGTTGACTCAAAAATAATTTAAAACTCACAATAGGATGCGACGTTGAGAATTGACTAAAGTACTGAAATGCCAAACATCTGTTTCAAATTATGTGAAATGGACCTAAGGCCATTTAAAGTTTAACCGAGCCAATGACCCCCAAAAATTGCCAAATGCACCGGCCACTACACTTCCAAGAAAATGTATTTAGGGTTTATAAATTCTGAATTTTATTATACTTTCGGTACTTTTAAAATGTAACACCATTAATGGGGGGGGGGGGGGTTTATAAAAGGGAATATCACTCATCACGCCTAACATTCATTCATAAAAAAAAACTTGTAGTGTAGGCTATGTATAATACTGAAAATATAAAAACAAATGAAGAAAAGCTTAATATAAAAGTAGGAACTTTGTAATATCACCCGTTATGATGTGGTTCGCGCTAAAAGTCAATCCATAACATAAAAAAAACAACAAGATTATTCATTTTAAAATGAGTACATATGAAAAATATATTGATCACAAATATTGGGAATATTAAACACCGCCCGCTTCATAAACATTCTTTTTTTTTTCTCAGCCATTTACCCGACACTACACATAATTGGTACCATGATAGGCCTATAACACGGTAAAAGGTGTACAACTTGTCCCCCCTTTACCATCCATAGGCTATGTTAACCGATTCCATTTTCATAAAATGGAATTCTTTTAAATTTTCCACATAGGCCTATTCATCAACGATTTTTCCATTTGCGAAGTAAGTGAATTTGAGCCCCATTTTGAAACAAATATTTCCGTCAGTATAATTATTGTACAACATTTAAGCCTTCAAACGTATTGAAACATTGGCTGATTGTGAAGAACTTTTTTAAAATATTAAAAAAGGTTATTATTAACCCCGTTTGTTTTCGCATCTCGTTCTATCGTGCTACCATCTTTTTATAGGCCAGTGTTTTTCTAAAAATAAAAAAGAATAGTTATGAAAGGAGAGGGTTACGACTCAGCAATGCTGAATTAACCACTTTAGTGGTGGAATATAGGAACTGCGGAAATTCGCTGGCATTCTTTTAAAAAAAAAAAAAAATAATCACATATGTAAATAGAACATGCTATAAAGTAGCACTAAGTATCCAAAGTATTGCATCTTTTAGGGGATATTTATAGCTACCGCGTTACGCAGTTATTATACAATTTAAAAAATAATCACTCGATATGTTTGCACGTCGTTATAAAAAAAAAATCTCATTATTTGGCATACAGAGTTGGCATTTTGAGGTAGAGAGACAAATGTTAAAAATATGCTGCTCTTCGGAGTATTTGACTAAAAGAAATTGCTCCATCGTGAGACGATCACATGTTTAGGCGCGATCTGCCAAAATCGGCCAACGTGGCAGAGGAGGTTACCGTGCCGATGGCACCGAGATTCCCTGAGTAAAAAATCTTGCGACGAAACAGAAAACGGCACTTTTAAAAAAAACTGTCATGGCGTATATAAGCAATAATGCACCAGTTTTTAAAATACCTGGACTCTGTTATTTCCGAAATCGACGACGGCGATCAAGCCATCGGGAGTGACGCACACTCCGGAGGGGCGATCCATCTGCCCGGGTGCACTTCCGGTCGTACCGAACTTACGTAGAAAGCTGCCGTCGCCTCGGAATATGCAAATTCTATTGTTTCTGGAGTCGGCCACGACGATGTGACCCTCGCGGTCGATGCACACGCCTTGTGGGCGAAGGAACTGGCCATTGCCCGAACCCTCGGTGCCAAGGAAACGCGCGTGTTGGAAATCCGGATCGATCACCAAGATGCGGTGATTGTTAAAATCGGTGACGATGGAGCATCCTTCGTGGTTGAAGGTCACGCCACGGGGAGAGTCGAACTGTTTCCAGGAGATGCCGTCGAAACCGTATTTGTTGATGAACGCGCCGTCTGAACTGAACAGCTGGATGCGATGGTTGCGGGTGTCGGACACGAGAATCTGGTGGTTCCGATTGACGGCGACGTCCCAGGGGTAATTGAACTGTCCGACTTTGGAGCCCTTCTCCCCGAATTTCAACAAGAAGGTGCCTTCGAAGGTGAAAACTTGGATTCTATGATTGTCTTTGTCGGCCACGACGATCCTGGTCTCTCCGCGGCCCCAACAATCGACGGCCACGCCCGCGGGTCGATCGAACTGCCCCGGGCGCGAACCCGGGGTGCCAAACTTGTGGGAGAATGTGCCATCACGATAGAACACTTGGATCCTGTTGTTGCTTCGGTCGGCCACGACCATGCGACCTTCCCCGTCGCAGCAGATTCCCCAAGGCCGGCACAACTGCCCGTCCTCTTCGCCCTCCGATCCAAACGAAAAGAGCATCCGGCCGATGGTGGCGTATTCTCTCACGCTTCGGACCGTCACCAAAAACGGAGACTGTCGGACGTGCACGCCTCGAATGGTGACGTAAACTAAATGCTTTCCTTCCACGCCTGGACTGTACCCGACCAAGCAAGTGCCATCGTTTTGTCGGTGGACGAAATCCGCGCGGTACAAGTTTCCGGTCTCCGGTTGAATGGTCACGTTCACGGCATCGTCGTCTCCCGCCACGACATGATCGCCAAAGTGATCCTTCACATGAATGACGAACGTGGCGACACGACCGAGCAGGGCTCGCTCGAGTCCGTCGCCGATTGCAAAGCTGTTGGGCCCGAATCCATTGCTTGCGATGGATCCCATGTTGCCAAAGGCGGTCAATAGAGCCCCGTTCGGTGGCAAAAAGACAATATTATCATTCTCGTGAGGAAATAGATGATGGCGCAACTGTTTAAGTTCCTGTATCTGAATGTCCGCCTTTTCTCTAGTCTTCAGCACGTCCATGTCGCTGCCGCAATCCAGCACCTTCTCGACGTGATCCACCGTGCGGGTTAATCCGAGCAAGACCAATTTCAAGTCCGTAAGTTGAGAGGAAAGAGTTTTCTCCTTCAAACGACGCAGTTTCTCCACACGTTGCAAAAGAAACTTACTCCGTTCTTCCAAGGCAATGCAATGGCTGTTCATCACGTCTTTGACCTCGCCCGCCGTAGCCTGCGCTCTCATCTCCAAGCGTTCTGCAATGCGTCTAGTCTCGTCAATGCTTTTCTCGATGGCACGCATTCCAGCCTTGGCATCTGCTAGAAATTTCAAAGCGATGGTCTTGGAATTTTTCACGGCATCTTGCAAATAGATGATGCTGTGTCCCTCGTGCTCGTTTCTAGCACACTCGCTGCAGATGGGCAGATGGCAGGAGTCGCAGTACAACACCACTTCCTTTTCGTGAGAATCGCACGCGTTGGACAAGCGGCGGCTGTCCGAAGACGAAACAAACTGCCTATGCGGCAAAGCGGCAATCGATGACCGGCAAGCTTCGCCCTTGAAATGCACGATGCGATGCTCTTTCGTCAACCTGACCCTCTGGTGAGCACGGACGCAATTATCACATAAAATTTCATCGCATTCGCGGCAGCGCGAAGACGCCCGGCCACCCTCGTCGCACGAGCCGCACCGATGTTCCGAACCACGGGCGTTGGCGTTTTCCTCCCAGCAATCGTCCTCGTGCGAACTCACCACGTCCAGAATGTTATTAATTAATGAATTAGAAGGCAAGCTGTCAGTCCCAGAATCGTCCGAAAGGGAGACGTCCAATTGGCACGTGGGACATTTGAGATGACCCCCGAGCCCACCACCGTTGGCCCCACCGTAGACGAGCTCTTCGTCTTCGCATTTCTGTGAAAGTCCAGCGATACACGTCTTGCAGAATGAGTGCATACAAGGCAAAATTTTAAAACTGTCACACGGTTCCTTGCAGAGAGGACACGCCGACGCAGTATGCCCGGAATCGTAGCTGGCCATTTGGATGCTGTAGCACAAATTCCCCCTATTGGAAAGAAAGAATTATAAAAAACATGCATAGAAGCAACTATGACACCATTCTTGCCCTTTAAATACCTATTGGCAAGCCACAGATACCAAGTAGCCTACAATAATGATTATATAGGCTAAGCTAACGGTGATGATCATCCAGTCCCTCACAACTTACAACCCAAATCTGAATATTTATATTAAAATAATGACACTAACAGCCTACTTCGTCCTCATAAGGAAAACTATTTTAGCAATGAATAGATCCCCAATTGCCGTGGAAAATTAAAATTACAGGTGCCATCCTTAAAGGATCCGTTTTAAAATGGGACTTAATTTACACGTACACGTGATAATTGCATTTCATTAGCTACATTCTGCAGGGTCCCTGAAATGAAGATTGTTTTCTTAAAGAAAAAATCCCCTCACGAACAGTTATTTTTATACAAATGAGCATAAGAAGTTTATAGTCCTATGATTAAAAATGTTAAAATTGTTGCAAAAGAAACTATAAACAAAATATAGCTGGCTCAAGAGGATGATTTAGACATATTTAATTGTATAGTGAGAATAAGTCCGCCATATTTTATAGGATAGGCCTACATCTTATTTTCTACAATGTTAGTTAATCCTTTACACAATCATTTTCTTGGATTTTCTTTATTATTGGGCTTCTTAGGTGGTGCTAAAAAAATGAAATGACGATTATCCTAGGCCTATGCATGTTTTTCGATGACACAAATGGCTATTTCACCATTGGAGTTTAGATGATAAAAGTGGGGTCTGGACCCTGAACCTTAAAATTCTTTAATTCAACCATCTAGCATGCACCTCCATAAATGTCATACGTACATGAATGTGAACGCTTTTCAAATGCACGGATTTACTTAAATACAACTAAATGATAATCTCACTGAAATGAAGTGAAAGACAAAAATCATTCACCAATTTTTTTTAATAAGGTGGGAGCTAGCTGTATTTGCGTTTCATCAAGTTGAGACGTTATTTCATTTAAAAATAAGATTTATAAGTAGGCCTGGGTAGAAAAATGAGCCAATTTTCAGAATTTGAAGAAAGGGGGAAAAGTAAGGTTCAAAGCTCACTCTACTACGCATGAAAACTTATAAACAGTGAAGGAGATTTCATCACTGACCACCTCAAAGAACAAAAGTATTCAACCCCAAAGTATTTTGTCACGCCCATTGGGCACCATAACACCAATTATTTGAGGAAAATGTCTCCTTTAAGGACAGGGTTGATAATAAACTTCTCCTGATTTTTGAAATGTATATGAACCAATGTCTTATGAAGCCAAAACTGCAAAAAAACTGTCAAATACAGCATTTTCTCAATGTTAAAACTGCATGCAAGCACAAAATTAACGTATTATGCAAAAGAACTGCAGAAATCCAATGCCTTATAACAAAATTAGCCCTGCAGAAAAAACTAAAAATTACCTGAAATCCAACGTTAATTTATAAAACAAACTCAGAATATTGAAATTTAAGAACTGCAGTTTTTGAAATGTTAATAAACTTTTGGAAACTGCAAAGTTAGCAGCTTTTTACAGGTTTAATCTCACATATACTAGGCCTATAAAAAGTGCAGATTTTTGCTGCTTTATATAAGTTTGATCGAAGTAATGAGGATTGCACACTGGTGTAGAAAGTTTTCAGAACTGATATTCCCCAACATTTTGCCACATTTTTTTAAAAATCAGCCAAGAAAAGAATTTAGCACCCAAGAAGAGGGCAGCCTACTTGTAGCCCTACTACTATCCCCATTTGAGTATGGGCTACAGTCACTCGCAAAAAAACAAAGTACCTTTCCTTTAATTCCCCCAAACTGAAATCCTGAGTTAATGATGCCACTGAAACTAACCTAACTTTGGTCATAATTCATAATTGTACTCCTAACGGTCTGGCAAGGAAGGAAGCTACAGGTTTGCACGTGGTTTTCATGAATGCCAGTAAAATTGAACTAAACTGCATGGTTTAAAATGGTGATTTCCCTCCTTGGTGATTTCAATAGCCAGACCACCTTTGGGACTCGTTGGCCTCGCACACGTAATGCAATGTACAAGGAATAAATAAAATACTGTACACAAAGCTTGTCCAACATATAACACACGAACATTTGTTTCTCCCGCCCCTGATTGTACTTTATATTTAACTGCCTCGTGAAATATTTATTTATTGAATCTTGCATTCCACATGCAAATTGCGTAATTTCATTATTAACGTTTAAAGCTGCACTGTCCTGAAGATATTTTCGTTTCAAAATGGGGTTCATTACCCGCGCACATTCCAGCAAAACAAATTCAATTGGCACGTGCAGCGAGCCCCATTTCGAAACGAAAATTGTTTCAAGAAAGTGCAGCTTCAATTCAAGCATTCCACTCTTAGTTTGGTCGGTAAACTGTTACAATTCTTGGTTTGAAATTCACATTGGACGTCCTGTGACCAAACCCACTTTCTCTTTGCGGCAACGAATACGCAATTTTCAATATGGTAATCGAAGACATTCCTATCCCTTTTAGTTCTTTCACAAACTTGCGGAACCAGATCACGAGCCCTCTTCGGGCTTTCTCTCGCCACCCTTATATTCCTTCAAACACTGTTTGATTTAAACTGGAAGGCCTATTGTATATTTCTTAAAAATAACAAATAATATTACTACCTGAGAATTAAGTTCCTTTTCCACAACGTGTGCCAACAACAGCCGCTAACACGGTCGAACACTTCCGAATGAAGCTATTCTTTTTCTGGCAGGTTTCTTTTTGGATTGGCCAGTAAAAGTTTTGATGACGTCATCAATTCAACAAGCGCTCATTGGTTCAAAAAATGCAGGGCGCCAGTTACCATTTGAGTATAGAAAAACACGTGGCAAAAATAATTGCCATTTTTTGAATAAATTTAAAAAAATAAATTAATCAATCATGAGAAATAGTACATTCTTCAGTGATTGAATTATTACGTCAGTTTAACATTATTTTACATTTTAGGCATTCTATACATTCCTACCTAATAGGACACAAAATGCAAACTCATTTGAGATTCCGGTACAGAGAATTATTGAGAAAAAACAATTCTTTTTTTAATAGGCCTACAGCAGGTTTATCATTTTTCTATATATTATAGTTATAGATAGGGTTTTACTTTTAGTCTTTTAGATGAGTTTAAATTATATAGAACAAGTTAAAAAAAAAAAACTACTAACAGCTTATAGGCAGTGAAATGCATAGTTTAAAGGTGACATGCAATCATGTTTCAACAACAATTTAATTGTGAGAGAATTTAAAGTTACAGTAAATCTGCAGTTCTGAAGAAAATTTTGATTCCAACTGCAACTCAAAGCACTCGATAATGATATTTAGTTTGCTGGAAATTACGCAAGAACTGAGCCATATTTTGAAGCAAAAAATTCTTCAGGCCAATGAAGTTTTAAATAGGATTTCGTTCATAAAGTACAAATACCAATTTGTTAGTAGACAGGCATCCGGTGCAAGCTTAAACGATACGAACTGTGCTTTTACTAACAATAGTTAATACGTTCTCATCCTGTAAATCCTTGAGAGCGTCTTCAAACATATCTCTTGTCACTCGCTATAAAAGATATAAAATTAGAAGTTATAAATATTGAAAAAAATAAATAAAATACAATTTATTAAGTGGTAAAGCTTCTCACAATTGTCATCTTATCCACGAGCTCGTGGAAGATGGTTTGAGTGCCGAGAGTGGTTATTTTGCCTTTATCCTTGATTAACTTCTTTAGCGTCTCGGTAATTTCGGTTCGGCGGCGTCTTTCGCTGCTACTGATGCCAGTCGTTAGAATAGAAATGTCAATCTTGCCGGAAGCGGGATCGGTGGCAGACTGTTTGAGTGCCTCTCTATGTATTCTTAAAATAAAACAGCACCTCCTTCGGTTAATTAAAAATATAACTTTCGGGACAGCACTGCTACGAATAGAATAACTGGGAACGGTACAGACAACAAAGTCCCCAACGTCCAAGCAGATTTACTCTGTGGGGACTGCGCTCACCTCTTTGCTTCTTCCACATCGACCATTTCCACAACGTTAGATAGACGGATTTTTGCGTGGGCTTCGGAAATACGGATCAGAGATTCCAACTGCCGGGGATAGGCCGATACCTGACCGTGACCGCTGCCCACCTTTCTCATCTCTATGTACGCTTGGACAAGTGCTTCGCCAGCTTCCATGCTCAGCTTTGGGTGAATGTTGGCTTTAGCGTATCCCACGTAATCCTTCAAGATGTCCAAAGACTGTCCAAAGAAACCATTACGGCCATTATAAATCGTGGTCAGCCGGTGATTGCGTCTACTTTCGAACAACTCACGAGAAATTCCTCCTCATTTTCGTCCGGGCTTCTGTGATAGATGGTCACCAAATGGCGTGCCAATCGAGTGTCAAAAGTTTCGTTTTGAGGATCCAGCATCAAAAATATTAAATCAAACCTAAAGAATTTACCCACGTATTACATCCATTAAAATAATTACTGACCGAGAATTAATTAATCGAATCATTAAGTTCATACCTCGATAATAAAGTCGGAGGCAACTGAATATTTTCGATAATTGTTTTGTTCTTGTTCCATTGCGATTCACAAGGATTAGCAGCTGCCAACACGGAAGTACGTGCATTCAGCTGACAAATAATTCCAGCTTTAGCTATTGATAAAGTCTGTTGCTCCTGAAAATGATCAAATGAACATTAATGGCTGCACATGAAGAAAAAAATAAACGACGCAGCATATCATTCGTAAAATAAATCTCACCATCACTTCGTGCAGCACCGATCGAGTGCTGTCGTTCATTTTATCAAATTCATCGATGCAGCACACTCCATTGTCACTAAGTACAAGCGCACCACTTGCAAAAGAAAGTAATGGAATAAGATAAACACAAAGTTGCACACTTTGACGTATAAAATTTCACAAATGTAAAAATACGTTTGCAAGACGAGTTGCTTGGTCTCCGGGTCTCTGGTGACGTAAGCAGTCAAACCGACGGCGCTGGAGCCTTTTCCAGAAGTATACTGCCCTCGAGGGACGATGTTGTAAACGTATTGCAAAAGCTGTGATTTGCTCGTGCCGGGATCGCCACAAAGCAAGACGTTTATTTCCGATCTATTTGAGATAAAAAATAAAATGACCATCATCTGGATGAAAGACGGGGCGTAGCACAAAACCTCTCATTAACCTAAATCTGCTTCGACCGGTATCATTAAACTCTTTCTTAGTTCCTCCAAACAACTGAAGTAAGATGCCTTTCTTGATATCTTCGTATTCGTAAATACTCGGAGCTATGCAAAAGCACATTTTTTACTTTTCTTTTCGCTAACGTTGCTGTCAGCCCACCCTCTAATTTTAACTTACCGAGGGCATGAGCCAAAAGCTCATAAATGTCTCTTTTCTCGGACAGCTTCTTCACCCGAATAATCTTCTCCGGTGCCAAATGAAACTCGTTCCTTAAAAATACGATTACCGTAAAAAACACTTGAGTGCCAGACAAGAACGTAACCAAAAACTACTATGGGTAAATTTTTCGTACTTATCGTCATCCTCCCGTAGTCGTTTGACATCTACTTTGCGGAAATGAACGACGTCAATGTGAGTTTTATAAACTGCCTTAATCTTACTCTGTCGAGGATTCGGTCTCAGAGGCACGGCTCGATAGATGCCGGTCACGGTCACCCTGAATAAACAAAAAATTAACAAAACGTGGAAATAAGCCGGATGACGTCGCAATTTCAGATTTACCTATCTCCTGGTTGCACTGCATCAACAAGATCATTATGGACATAGAGTAAAATGGTGTGTGGCGTTTGTCCGGGTGGCATATCATCTGCAAGTAAAAAACAAAAATTAATAACCAACTCAAAATTTTCCCAAATTGTGTTTTTTTATTGAGAACTGTTGGTTGTTCCACCTTGAGATTCCTGCAATTTGACCACTTGCTTATCAGAAAATTGGGAGCGATTATGAATCAATCCATAAGAATAACTGGTGCTGCAGTTGGTACAGAAGGTGGGCTCAGCAATACGACCGCGATCTATTTCCACGGTTGTAGTGTGTCTACACACGCTGCAACGGAAAAAAGCCTCCCTCATTTCGGGAATGATGTTAGAAGATCGGATGACCATTCCACTAATGGTAATTAACTGATCAATATCTGCACACGGCGAGATAAATTAAAAATGTAAAACATCGTTAAAGTACAATTAGAAAATCTTACGACGAGTAAGAAATTATCAAAACTTGCCTTCGGGATTGAGGGCCCTCATATTCTTGGTTTTCTCGGCATTAAATGGGCGAACTTGAATCTGATGTGGCAGTTGAGTATCGGGATGTCGCTCACCGAATAATTCATTAATGGCCATGTCAAATGTCGGAATGACTTCTTGGGGGTAGCAAACCAATTGCCGATACAAGTCGGGGTCGAACTGCCGGAGGTGAATGCAATTCACGTTAAAGAAAGGCTCCTCCAAAATGCTTATCTATATAGGTGGGGGGGAAAAAAATCACTTTTATGTAAAGTGTTCATACAATTGAGCTTGAAGTAGAGAGTTAAATTTTCCACAGAATTACTTCTTCCAGTTTCTGCAGGTAAAGTGGCTCCTCGATATTTCTGTCCTCTATACGTTCATCTTCGTCCAAGTCCGGGTTAATGAAACGGGATACAAAATTTAAAAATTTGGTTTTGCACACGTTCACCACAACGTCTGTTCCCCAGATGACCAATTGTGGACCACCAGTCCTATCGGCATTTTCGTCGCTGTCTGTTACGCGGTTGCCTTCCGTGTCATCCTAATCAAAAAAATTAGGTTTATACCATCTGCATACGGACTCCACGCCACGATGAGTTTAAAAACAAGGTTCTATAAATTGACGCCTTGCCTCCGGACCAGTAACTTGAACCTGACGGGGGCGTCGCTCAGAATTAATATCGCTTCGGCTTCTTAATGGCGTGTTACGCCTAAATGGAATGAATCAAGGATCTAAACAAATGCAGGCATAACATATATTGCGCCAAATGTTAAGTGAGGATACATGTCGGAGCGAGGTGTACGCAGGGGACTCTGGGAACTTGGGGTTCCGTAATTCAACGGTGAACTCGTGTCAACTTCACTCATCGCTGGGGAAAAAATAAATATATAAAGTTTCAAATTAATACTTGTTCCATATACGAGTATTCATATCGATACAGAAAATAAAACATTCTTAACCGAATGGTTGAGCCAATACAGTCGGACTGGATGGCATCCTTGGGCTCACGTTAGAAGAAGAGGATGGTAATGGAAGAAGTTCTGAAGACTGGTCTCCTCTCCTGGCGCGTGGCGTTCTTGCCGACATCCTCTCCGGTGTTTTGGCGACCGGCGTAACCCCCGATTTGCTTCGTCGACCTTCTTCCACAAACTCGCCTCCCAGGACGGCACTTCTAGCTTTAAAGCAGACGAAATACGTATAATTTTAATTTTGTTTAACAGTTGCAAGCGTAAAACCAAACGGAAACTCATGTCATTAGGTGACGTATATAGGACCTACGCGTTTTTGGCTCATCAGATGCCGTTTCATTCCGCCTTCCACGTTTTGGAGTATTTGACGAAGACATCCTATAGGTATGGAATCCTTATTAATTATTGTTGAAGAAAACGCCCCGGTATGTTTGTGAAAAATGTGCACCCAAGATCTACACCACCATGGGCAGCGGGGATGGGGCGAATTTCCCTCCCTGGACGCGCGAATCTTACACTTATCAAACTAAATTGCACATCTTCTACAGGGTTTTTACTAATTCTTACCAATTGATTTCCCTGCCCAATTTTAAAAATTTCCCTGACCAAATTCAAAAACAAGGGAAGTACCACTAAAATCTAGGTAATCCAATTCCAATAAGTACCAGCTTGTGGATGTAAATTCATATGGAGTAGCACTTTTCACATCACTTTTCAAATTTTTCACAATTAGTCTATCTTTATTTAGATTTCTGTCGTTTTAATTTCTTTTTGTTCAGTTATTTCCCCGACTTTTGACTAGTTTTCGATAAATTCCCTGATCATTTCCCTGACTTTCCAGGTGAGTGGGAACCCTGCTCTATATGTCGGATGATCTTCCCCCCATGAGCGACCGCAAATTTTTACCAGAGGGGGACAAACACTACCAAGGGACTCTGAGGGGAAGGGGAGAAACAGACTCTAGCTAGCTATGTACGCTAGCTGCGTGAAATACCGGTAAATATTTGAGTTTAATTTTAAAAGCTTGAGCCAAGGCCCACTTGCCCCCCTCTGTGGACGCTCATGCGGTTCCTCTGCCGCTTCGCCTCCCCCCCCCCCCCCATCCTGCGAAACCCACGGTGATATAATTATTGACAAAACTATCAAGGATTATGTGAGCAGTAAAGAAAGAAGTTTAAATAAGGGAAATTTGAAACAATGATATAATTGGAATTCACTCAGCTTCATTAAAGAATTGGAGCTTATTAAGGAGAAGGACCCCAACGCCGTATGATCCAATCGTTTACTCTGTCATATTACTCTGTTAGGTTAGGTCAGGTTAGGATAGGTCAAGTTAGGTCAGGTTAGGATAGGTTAGGTTAGGTCAGGTTAGGATAGGTCAAGTTAGGTCAGGTTAGGCATCAGGGGGTCTGGGGGGCCGCAGCCCCCCGGTTAGGCAATGTAAACGACCCATAGGATAGGCTAGGTCAGGTTAGGATAGGTTAGGTCAGATCAGGTTAGGCAGCAGGGGGTCTGGGGGGCACAGCCCCCCGGTTAGGCAATGTAAACGACCCATAGAGGCATTAGGCCTACTCGTTCGCATTTGTATCATCATCTATTCACCTATGTAACGGCGGTATACAAATGCCCAAATGAAGGTAAGTAGCCTATATAATAAATTTACTTTTTTTAAATTTAATTTCATGTTAGCATGCTTCCTTTTAAATTACCGCTGCCAAAAAAATTACATAATATTCAATAAAAATACGATTTTTACCGGAGGAGTCCTTTTCCTTAATAAGCTCCAAAGAATTTAATTAATTAATATATTTCTTACCCCAAAAAAGTAAGATAAAAATTCCTCAGCACCAAATACAGAAGTGGACACAACAAAGGTACGAATCAGAATGGACTTTTGGCGCGAAATATTCTATTCACCTATCGTCTGCTCTAAAAGGTGGTGGCAAATGAATAATGAGCCCTCCATTAATTTTGGATGCGGGCATTCATACATGTTTCTTTATTATTATGTGATTTAAACTAAATAGTTCAACAACATTTTTTTCATAAATTAAGTAGAAATGTTGCGCAGTGGGCTGCATATTGGGCGTGCAAAATGGGAGAATTTAATGTTTTTCTTGTTAAGTAGTCTAAAACGAACGACATGTCAAAGCCGTGGGATTTCTAGTGTGCATTGTCGAATTATCAAAATTCCTAAACTTAGACCCAATGCTAACTTTTGTCATTGCAAAAGAAATATTCGAGGGGTTTATGGTTCCAGACTACGTACAGAATTACAACAAAATGGTCAGGAGAGGGAATCAACGGAAAATGAACCCGATGAAAACAGAAAAGGTACAACAAATTTAGGTGTGAAGCGCAGGCAATTGAAGTAATTCCTACATTTGATCGACTTCAGGTGATAACGTTGTCCAAATTTTGAAACGTTAATGCTATCCAATGAATTGTCTTACAAATATATATTATAGTACATCCAACATTATCATAAAAAGTAATTAGCAGCAGTAAAAATCATAAATAAAAACCGATGCATGCGACAGCCATATTGTAAGAATACCACCCCCGATACCCTGAACTAAGCTGATACACTCTAGTCGTATACTGTACCTGCCACTGATGCCAGGTACCAGCCACCGAGATCCCATTTGGGTTTCTTTTCTCTTTCATCTGCAGAAAACCCCGGACGGGAGACTTTCGAAAGTTCAGTACCGACCTCGCGAAAAGTTAAAGATATGATAAAAAATTCAACGTCTTTTTCTGAAAATCAACCCGATTTGCCTCAGGATGAGTGGACTACACCGACGTATCCCAGAGACGTGTATCGGCGTATGCAGTCGAGTCGTGCCGTTAGACCGAGCATCGATCCCAAGGAGACTTGTATTATTCTTTTTCCGGGACAAGGAGTGCAGTACGTCGGCATGGGGAAGAATCTGCTTGGATATCCCAACGTAAGAAGGATTTATGACACGGCCAGCGAGATCCTGGGCTACGACTTGCTAGACGTTTGTTTGCACGGTCCAAAGGAAAAATTGAGTCAGACGGCGTGCTGCCAACCGGCCATCGTCGCAACGTCATTGGCAGCACTGGAAAAGCTCAAGGACGAATCTCCTCACGTAAGGCTGTCATATCAATTTAGTAGCTGTGGCGTAGCCATCTCTGGAGAGTAGCATAATTATTTTTAACTTTCAGATTGTTGCCTCGACTATTGCCACCGCAGGGTTCAGCGTTGGCGAAATAACGGCACTCATATTCTCCGGCACTTTTTCCTTCACTGATGGTAAAAGTTTGTGAAGAAGCATTTCACCATGTCCAGGGGTTTCCTTCAGATCTCAAAAATTACATTTTTCCTAGGCATGAAGCTAGTTAGAATACGCGCCGAAGCAATGCAAGGAGCTTCGGAGATGGAAGCCGGAGGAATGTTGACGGTGTTTTATGGCGCCGACGGGAGAATCGGATACGCTTGCCAGGCTGCCGTAGAATGGTGTAAGAAGAAGGGACTCCACGACCCTCAGTGTAACGTGGCTAATTATTTGTACCCCGGTTGCAAGGTCATTGCTGGGAACGAAGAGGTCGGTAAAAACAAAGTTTTCGTCTCTTCTAATCCAATGTGATAAAACCGTCTTCTTCGTTTCCAGGCTTTGAAATTCGTAGCCATGAATGCCAAAGATTTTGGAATACGGCGCATGAAAAGGCTTTCCGTGAGCGGCGCATTTCACACCAACTTGATGTTGCCGGCCCACGATGCTTTCAAAGATGCCTTGGATGCCATTCACGTCAACGAGCCAGCAATTTCTGTCCATTCAAATGTTGACGGCCGACGCTATCGTAATGCGGATCACATTCGACGGCAGTTGCCCAAGCAGATTTCCAGTCCGGTGAAGTGGGAACAGATATTGCACGTGCTTTACGAAAGGGGCGTCGGTACCAGCTTTCCACGGACTTACGAGTGCGGACCTGGAAGTTCCTTGAAGGCCATTCTGCATAAGGTGAATGCTAAAGCCGGAGACCACACCGTGTGCGTCGATATGGATACTGTTTGAATAAAAGTAAAATAATTTTACTGAAAATTAGTGTTATTCATGTGTTTAATGTCAATCACTTATAACTTGATAACGGTAGGTATAATGACATTTCGTGGCTTATAAAAGATGACTGAAAGGGTCTTAGCAATGGGGTGACATTTGCGATAAATCGTATCCACGCTACAAAGTGACGGCCTCTAAACCTAGCCCATTTTCATTAGAACGCTTTAAATTGAAATGAATTTTTATAATAAAAAAAAAGGTTTGCATTTGTCTCGAGGTTTAGGCACAAAATAAGGTGAAATGCCCAAAATAAGTTGGGAAATGAACATAAAATATATATGGTATCCAATTTCGGAATGCATAGGTTTTGAGCTCAAGTTATCAAACAATGGACAGTTTCACAAATTCTAAGTGATTTGTTGGAAAAGATGACCAAGAAATGCAATTAATACAAAAAAATTATATATATAATATTAAATCCATGGCTTATGGCATAAGTAGAGAATGAGCCATGTTTATAACATGGCTCATTCACTACTTTTGCTCTAAGCCATCGAAATGCAACTGATCATATCCTAGAAAGAACTTTTTTGCAATATCCAAAAGGATTTAAAAAAAATTTTTGAAATTATTCCTTTCAAATAGTTGGAAATAACAAATACATGTAATGGCATTTATACATACTGATAAAATACCTCAAATATACAATTCCCAAATAATGTTGTGAACATCTCCTTTTCCTGGGTGCAATTCTATTTTTCTTCCCCATCAGTCGCCATTTTTCGTGCGCACAAATATGCGCTGAAGTTTAGACCATCTTTGGTTTTTATGTAAAAAAAAACATCTCGTACAACAAGACTAACAAGCTTACGTTCACATTAGCAAATCTATAATACATCGCACCTGCATGGGCAGAAAAGCACATTTTAGACTTTGTAATATTTAACGTGCATTTTTGTTTAGTTTCACTGTATCAAATCAGGACTGAAAGTGCGTAGAAATAAACTCCGGTTGCCTTTTGTGCCACCCTTTACCTAGCCTATTTAATAGCCCCGGCCCTTTTTTATTTACATTTTCACCCCTGCATTCATTTCAGGAAATTTAACAAATTAAAATTAATTTAAAATTAATTTTAACAAATTAAACGGAGGAAACGCCAATTAATAATGGGTATAAACATTTGGCATTAACATAGCTATATGTAACGACCAATATTTATATGTAATTTGCTACAAAAAAAGTAATCCTATAAAAAAAATTAACAAAATCAAAGCTTCTGTATAATAATTTATATAAAATGGATATGGTCTTAATATTCTTGATTATTTTCTTTTAAAACGTATGTATATATTTATATATAAAATGTGAGATTATACGATATGGTTAATATACCAACTGAGATTAACAGAGTGCAAAAAAATAAAATATAATGCTAGAAACTTAAGAAATTACAGTAGTTGCCTATATCCTCTTAAAAATAAAAGTGGGATAAACTTGAAAGATTTAATAAGCTGATAAAGATTTTGATTTGCACTTTTTCCCCAAATACACAAGTTTTTAAATTGACATAATTTATTGTTTAGGCCATTTAGGGCAATAAAACTCGGGTCCACCCATAAATCAGTTAATGCAATTTTGATCAAATGTTTACATCCTTCGACCCCTCGAAACATTTTTTTGACTACATAAAGTAAAAATGTTAGGATATGTTTTGTGCAAAAAACACTTATTGGGAGATATGTCCCTCGTTAGCCAATACATGGTAAATGTATTTCAAGTTACATTGTCCTTTGGGCAAGCAAGTGGCTGAACACGTACACACTAAGAATTTACGATTCACTTTTGAAAAAATTGCACCGTACGAAGTGTGCGAGCATTGGCAATGAATATACTAGGCGTGCCTATTTCAATTACAATTATTTTTTAGGAATTATGGGAAGCGATATGACTAAATTCTTCGCGCGTATCTGATAATTCAGATTAATGGCAAAGTTATAAAAAGAAGTTGGGTGTATCGGACGAGAATGTCTCGTACCGTCGAACATTATCGCAACGCACATTTAAGGGAGTGGGAAATGACTCGTGGAAACAAATATGGAGATTAGTGCAAAGTTGGCCATCAAAAATACGAAGCAAACAAAGTGGTTGGAATGAAATAAAGAGGACTATTTCTCTACATTACTTGCTATCGAGTGGCTCGAAGAAGGTTTCCAGGAAGACTTTATATCGATATATAAACGCATAATAAACATCTCCGAGCTCTCTCTTACGACGCCTTTACTCGCCTCAATATCGACTTTATGAAATCCAGACGCAGAGAAGAGTGCAAGCTCTAATAGTGGGTCGAATCTTCCTTTTCCAATGCCGTTTGCAAAATACGATGCCTCGTCGTCATTGTCGGAAGAAGGGCACTTCCCGCTGAGGTAGGGAGAGAAAAGGATATTAAAAAAAGCACAGTCCACGCCATTGAAGGTTTTAAACTCATGCAAAAAGACCAAGGCGATTCACTTTGGCTGAAAGGAACGTGTGAAGGATGAAAACCAATGGCTTTGGACAAGTGTGCAAATCCAGTTCCTAGAAAACAAAACATAAAAAATGGAAATCTGTAATACGACAAAATGAAAAGGCACTGCATAAAATAGATTCAAAACTTTTCTAAAATGAAACAATTCCCAACCGTGCAGATCCAATGATCGTATCAAAATTCCATTTGTTCACCACTATTTATACTAAATACATGCTAAACTAATACCTTATTCATCAAGCATTACCGGGTGATTCAAAATAGCTGACCGCCCCCAAAATTTCAAAAAAATATTCATTTATATGAAAAATAGTTTTGGTATGGAATAGGAAAGCAAGGGTGGAGCATCCAATGGTGCCAA
>JAQIXP010000883.1:0-21639 GCA_034700285.1 Proteroiulus fuscus
CCAAAACATTTTTTTAAAAAAATTTGGCGTACTTGCAAAAATTTAAAGGCTTTTGTACATGACTGCACAAATTTACAGAAAATGGCGCCGCAGGCAACTTTTTTACTCAAAAAACACTCCAAAATGGGCTAAAATAATCACAAATTTTGCCAATTTATCTAGTAGGGGGAGGGGAGACTGGTACTTTGCTGCCCCCTCTGATTGAGTTTGAGAGAGGAGTCGCCCCCCCCCCTGCAGCTACGGCCCTGGTTTTGTCAACTGTACATTTAGAAACTTGACTAAGATATAACTATATTAACAACTGTCCCGCTTAGATATTACATAATCTTAATTTCCTTCAGAATAACCCTTTAATACTTTCTGCCAGTAAACACTGTTCTTATCTGCAAATCGAGCGTTAAAACATACACAAAACTGAAATAAAGATGACAGTTCAAGCGTATCCTGCGGTCAAACGTGGGTCTTATTCAGCGAATCAACAACGTAAAAAAACAATGGAAAAATGAAGTGATAAAAAGCAAATGTTCAAGTGTGTGCATCAAGTAGGTACATGGAAAAAATGGAGCCATATATGCAACTCACATAACAGAGCCGTTACAAATGTTTGCAGAAAAATGGCAAAAGCCTATCGCGTGAATCAAACTAATGTATCATATATCGCATCTCTGAGCTCTCACAAAATGAGCGAAAACAAGCCAAATAAAAGGTATACAGTAGAAAGTGAAGTATACATAGATAGAAAATATAAAAAAGACGGTGGTGGAATAAAATCGATCTTGCTGATGGCATTTTCGAGTTTCCATCGTCTTTTTAACCTATTATAGTCTCAACAAAAGCATGGCATGCATCAAAATCTTTTGATTTAACTTTATCACAAGAACAAATTGCTACGTCCTCCAGGGATCAAGTAATATGAATTTGTAACTTTAAGGAACAACTTCTCAATGTCCCACTTTCGTCATCTATCTAATGAAGTTTTCTTATCACATTTTTACACGGAGCTGCTTGTCTTTTAAACACAATTACAGCGCAGCATGGGTTAAAGCTATTTAGTTTTTTTATATTAATTTGCTCATCAGCAGCAGGCAGATGTCGTTACACGCTCGTATACTCGAATCAAACTACACTCCATTTTACCAATTAACCTTACCAGTAACTAAGAAAATGCACAGGGTGGAAAAGATAAGATGTTACAGTGGAAACTCTGTGCAAAATAACAAATAAATGAAAACTATATGCATGGTAAATTGCAGTTAGCACACAATTTAAACTTTGTTTATTGAGCATTTTCGTCAACTGCTCACATTTAGTTTTGTGCAGACCTTCTAGCTCTGAAGGTTCACTTTCCTGCATGTTCCGAGTGTAGCAGTTCCGAGAGAAGCATTTCTTTACTATTTTTTATTGCTTGCAATCTCCTGTCTGCTTTGTCCGAATTTCACTGTTTTCTGTGCAAGACTTGTCTCACAATAACTGTCTACATATCTCTAATTTACACCACTATAGTCAATAATAAGTATTTAAAAAGTTAACATTTACATGATCTTGAAAGTAAAGAGGTTCTCAAGATCATCCAGTGTACATGTCTACCCAATAATTTGCCCTGAGAATATTTTGGTTAAAATATCCTATACTGTACATTATTTCAGTTCAAGCAGCCCTTTCTAGTTTATCTGTCATTTTGCACCAAGTTTTCTCTGTAACATCTGATCTTTTCCAACCTGTATATAAATTTTTTTAAGGTAGTATCAGCATATTACATAATGTCAAAGAGCGGGAATTTAGTTAACGTGTTACCAGGGAAGCAGTGGAAGATTTTTAAAAATGTTATATAACTGCCTGTGAACCTAGTTTTGCAAAAGATTCATGTAAATATTTTAAATGAATAATTTAAATTCATTTAATTAGGCCCTACTCTTAATTTGGACTTCTGCAATGGTAATTAAAACAATTGAGATTTCTCAACACAAGTGACTTAAAACACAATTCCTGGCTGGCTAAATGAAATAAGTGTAAATAATCTCATTTGCAAGTACATTTGTAAAGTATCCACTTATATTCCGGCACTCCAGAATAAACAAAGATTTACAACCCCCCTTTAATATTGTAAACAAACGGAAAACAGAAACAACATGTTTGACGTAAAAATCAATTCATATTTTAAGAAAAACAAGCCATGAGATGAGAAATGCAGGCTCTCACAGCATGCAAATAAATAACTCAAAAAATGTGAAAAAAAAGAAGAATCACAGGCTAGGTGCACTTTTCCGTGCAAACCGTACCAAAGCATAGTATTTAGGGAAAATTGGCTTTGTTTCATGTCATTTTGAATGATTTGGGCCACCTTGAAGATTACGCCAAAAGCCCAGGGAGGCCAGCTGCGGAGATTTCTGTGGAAATAGCCAGGCCACAATTCAGCCTAAAGGGATTTGAAAAGAGAGAAAAAAGTACATCATGCAGTATAATGGCCACCGAGTAGATAAAAATGCAATACACTTTCACAGTCATTGGCTGATATTTGGAGAAATCAAATTGACTGAATGTCTGCATCAGTCCCTCGAGAAAATCAGCTAACTCGTTACCATAAAAGCATCTACTTTCTAGACAATAAGATACTTGTAAGGCTACACCTGAGTGACATTTTCAAACATTTATGCCAACCTACAAACAGAAAATCTATGAAACTGTCCAATAATGAGGTAAAAAATAATAGAAGTTTTGAGTTGGAAATTGCAGTTACTTCATTTCATCATAGGTCTACTTGCCATTAAGTCTGGCACTTCGCAATCAAAATTACACATTATTTTGATGAATGATTTTTGCATAGCCTATAAAAAGCTCTAAGAAAAAATTTTCAGTAAGCCTAATTACTTTTTTTACTTAATGCCGACACTTTTTCCATATTATATATGCTAACCTATCATGCCGCGTCATTAGCTTTTTCATCTTTTCAAAATCCTAGGGGTGCATTATTCATACTTAACATAAACCTAATTAATTTATAGCCCTATTCTAATTAAAACATGCAATGATGCACTATCAAGTTACTATTTAAAAAAAAAGTATACTCAAAAGATGGTACCACCTCGCATCAGTCTGCTATGACCATGCAGCACACACACAACCCGTGTTGCCAAAATTTTTAAAATTCATTAAGTCATTTTAGTTTTTTTTGGACTACCACTAGAGAATTTCTGATGTTTTCACAAGTCATAAAACGAATTAATTTTTCAACAATACTGACAAATTGAATTTTGACAGATTGGAAATCGTTTTATAAGAAAAATAAAAGCAAAAACAAATATAGAGAAAACTACATAACAAGTAGGGTTTTTTTAAATATTACAGTTAAATAGTGCATCACTACTTACAAAAATGGCAATATTTCCAAACTTTTGATAAATTCATTCCAGTTTGTATGTTTGTTTGTTTGTACACAATCTTTGCGAATTCTTCATATTTTCTCAAGTCATAAAATGAATGATATTTATAATAATATTGATAAATCAAATTTCTGACAAATTTGATTTATTTGATAAGAAAAAACCCCCACAAACAACATAGTTGAAACTGGAAAAAACTACAAAAAAGTAAGTTTTTTTAAAAAAAATTATAGTTTCCAAAATTCAGATAGTGCAATCTCAACTACACACATTATTAACAATATTTTCAAACTTTTCAAAAATTCATTCTAGTTTGTTTGTCAGCAGGCCTGTTTGTCAGTACACAAATCTTGGCAAACTCTTCATGTTTTCACAAGTCATAAAATGAATGAAGTCAATAAGCAACCAAGTTAAATTTTTAAAAATTGGATTTTTTCATATTTACTTTTTTCAAAAAATGGAAAAAGCAATTGCAGATGAAAATGACAAAAACTGCAAAAACAAACACTTTTCCAACAAAATATACAATCAAATTCAATGTTTACCACAATTTTCCGCGCAAGTCATAAAACGAAAACACGGTTCCCTCCCATGAGTATAGCAATGCAAGTAGTTTACTGTTTAAAAATAGACATTTGTTCAAAAAATCCATTTCGGAAAGGCTAACATTTCTATAAGGTTGCGAATATTATCAAAGTTCCATCAAGAAGTACACTAATAAAACATGCTATTTTCCTCCAACAATATTTCCAAAAAGCAAACTAAAATACAATATACTCTTATATAGTGGTCATCCAATTGCATATACAATACTCTACACCATTTCATATACACAGATTAATACATATATATATATATATATATATAAAGTCCACATCAGAAAATCAGTTGCTAGCTGCCTCTATAGTACTATTCATTTTTGTAAAGATATTGCATTTTATATATATATATATCTATGGTATAGCTTGCCTATTCCCAAACGAACAATTTCACTTGTATATACCAAACATTGCTGACAGATGGCAATACAACTGGGCCATACAATGCCTTAATGTAAGTTTGACGCAAGAAGGATATGCCGTTTTATTGTTAAAGCTGTCCAATTGTGGTTTTCCCGTTTTCTTCATTATCATCCAAATCTTATATTCCAGTCCCATTTATTTCCCAAAGAAAATAAATGACTGCATGGTACATGGTTTTTTTTCCAGGCGAAATTGAAAACTTTTTAAAAAGTAGGCCTCGAGAGCTAGATAGAACCCCCCTTGCAGTAATTCCATCGAAAAATAAAAGCTACTATTGATGTGCAATTAACCTTCCAAAAAGTTAAATATTAGGTGTGCTATCCCTATAGTACTTGCAAATGCCGATTCCAACATGCTGGAAAATTTCCGCAAACGTAAGGCATGTCTTCTAAATAATGAATAAAGTTGCCTAAAATGCATGCTGGAATGATCATAATGTGTAAATGTGTAGCTATACTGATGTGTTGGAACTAACATGTTGGTATGTACAGATACCAATACCATGTTTCAAGACATTGCAAACCAATGGTGGATTGGTTGCACCACCATTACCAACATGCAGGTGAAAAATCACTAGGGATCAACAAATTACAATGCTATCACATGGATCACCTATGAACAGCTGATTTCAAGTGAGTACTTTAATGTAAACGTCCATAATGGTAAGTAATGTACTATTTAATTTTAAAAAAAATACAGAAGTCAAGCTCGAGGGTCGTTAAGGTTCGAATATACTCCTAATCAATGATCATTTACTTCAGAAAAATGAAAATACCATACAAGCTATTAAACAAATGTAACGACTAGGAACGGTTCCTTTCCAGTTCTCTCTTATGTTGAACCTAGTGTAGTCATTCACATGAGACTTACTTGAGAAGAGAGCGTTCCAATTATTAGAAAACCATTTAAAGTTTGTTAGTTAGGGTTGAAATGACCAAGGCGAAAGAAACTCCTTCAGATGTGGAAATAGAATGTTGTAAACTATCCATGAGTGTCATCCAGGGACTAATTTGTACTAGGGTTTTAAAGAAGAAAAATATATGATATAGACACAAACTCAATTTTTTTCCCCCATCATAGTAACTCATAAAGTAAGTCTAGAATGCTGTACAAACTTATACCCAGTGTCAAAGGGATCCTACATATTTACAAGCTGAGGTTCTTAAGTAAAGTTAAAATACCAAAACTCATGCATGAATTATTGTTAGCTGAAATACTTTCATGCTTAATAATCTGTAAGTAATGATGACATTTGCATAATGTTGGATTATAGCTGTATCACATTGACTGATTCCATTTCACAGGGTGTCTGGCCAAATCCAGTAACAAATTTATCTGACATTTCCAGGTTTTCCAGACAAATTTTCATAAATTTCCAGACAAAACAAAAGGGATTCTTAACTCCTTTTTACTGACTTATGCAATTAAAACTGCAATATTTGGCAACTACCCTGGGCCGCACCAACAAATCCATTTTTTTTACCCAAAAATCTCTTTCATGGTCTGCAGGCATATATTTTAAAATTTTTGTACATTAGGCCTACTGTACAACAAGAATGACAGATAAGTGCGCCTTAGGCGACTTTTTTTTTTTTTGCTCAAAAACACTCTAAAACTAGCTAAAAATCACCAATAGTGCATACTTTTCCATTTTATTTAGATTTTCCAGACACAGATTAAATTTTCCTGACATTTCCAGGATTTCCAGACGGCCAGACACCCTGATTTCAGTAGCAAGGTAAAAATTAAGCCCGTGAAATTTTGCAATTCAATGCTAAAATGTAATTCTCAAAAATATTTTCCATATTTTTCATTAAAAACCAGTTACATTTCAATTAGGACAGTCCAATTTTCTAAAGAAAATAAAATGGCACAGCACAGTTATCCCCTTGGTTAAGGTTGATAAACCCAAGAAGTTTTGCTATCCTATGTTGAACCAAATTTCCAAACTTTCATGAGAAACTAGTTGCATTTCAGTTATAGGACAGTAAAATTTCCTAGAAATTAAAATGGCTCAGACAGTACATTATTCCCCATCATGCATCTCATTACTTAGCTAAGTGAATTCCCATCTGTTTTGACAAAGAACAATAATAAAATACATATTAGGTAATAAAGATTTTCTGTTCCCTCTGGACATATTAGAATAAAATACTACAGGAACAAAATGGAGTTGTATAATTGCTATGATTGTCATCTGTTCCTCCCAAATTACAGGCCATCCTCCCACAACTCGGCAGTTTCAATCTCCATCAAATATAACTCGCCCTCCCCTCCAGTGTTATTCCCCACCAAGAAGTACGAGTGTGCCCCCCAAAATCCCAAATAACACATTGTTTAACCTGTTATTACCTCCAACCGTTACTTTATTTTTCGCAAAAGTTCAGTACGAATTGAGGAAATACGTTGTTAATTTAAAACATAGTGTCCAATACACATTTACCGAGTTAACCCGAAGAACCAACATTTAGTGGATCACAATGGGGGTTCTTCCTCCCTCCCTTTCCAATAATACAATTTTACAAGCAGGCCACAAATAGAGATAACCTTACCCTAGATGTGAGATGCAAGCTACAGGAGATTTTTATAGGATTTTGACATCTGTCAAGTGAATTAAATGTATATTTAAAAGCCTGTCTTGCTACCAAATAGGAAGTGCTGCTTGCATGCAGAGAACCTGAATCAAATCTATTATTCAATCTACAGTCAAATAATAGCAGAATTATTTGTCTCTAAGATTGCATCAAACAACATATAAAAATGCTAGGCTGCTGTTTTTTGCACTCTTCTAAACAATATATTCATGGGTGAAATTGAATTATAATCATATTTAAAGTGAGACAATTTATGGACTATAATTTGCAAGCGATCAATGAAGGCGAGTGCATTATCCAACACACTTAGTAGCTAATTATATGTAAACACACAATTACATCGATAATCGATGAGCAGTTCATCTTTATTTATGTTTATCCAATAACCTAGTTCACCATACTGTAATTTTTGTTATCAATTTCTATTCAGTTTTACCTGCAGCAAACCAAGCTTTAATACCCATTCAAAAAAGTTACCTTTTTTAAGAAAAAAAAATGCCCAATAAAGCAGCTTGCAACTCTTCCCACAAGCGAGTTTTAATAAAATATGTTACGCCATGTAATTTATAAATTCCAAAGCCTTAACATTTAAATAATAATACCCTGGCTGTAATTGCTATTGATTTGCAGGTAATAAAAACAATGGAGAAAATTACAAGTCCTAATGGATGGGAAGGGGAATATTGATATTTAAGCAAGCCTATTGAAAATGAAGAAATTACAGCCTAGAGCTGAAGAAGTCATCAGGTGTTAATAAAAAACAAAATTGGGAAGAAGAAAAAATTGAAAGGAAGAAAAAAAAAATGATAGGAACACACGAAATAACAGAAAGTGGATTTTTTTGTTCATTGAAGCAATCTATAGTCTTTTTTCTAGACTGAATACCATGTAATTTGAAAAAGCAAATTTGGAGCTTCTATCACATGCTAGGCCTAGTTCTTATTAGAGTTATATATTGACATGTGCAGTACTTTGTTATGATTGTAACAAAAATAATCTAAGCTTTACAGAATAACCCCCAAAAAATGTCATTAGGGTTATATGAACCTGATGAAACACTTGGGAATCAAAATATTGGTTGAAGATCTTAGCAGTTACAGTTTTAGATAAAAGTACATTCATAAATGTATTCATTTTTGCATTTAAGGAAACATTTATAAAATATACTTTGCTATATTAATATCTAAAATAAAAAAATGGTTTAAAAATATTTTTTAAATACTTTTAAACTTTTAACATTGTTGCCAATAGTATATTAATTATAATTAACAGAAGTATAAAAATACTAGCTTGAGGGTAGCCACTACATGTATTCATACAGCTGACGTCATGGAGAGGTTCTACCAATGGCATTCACATGCTGACAAAAATGGATATCCTGCATTGGGCCGATATTTTTACCCTTTTATAATTAGTAACCAATACTAATTACTTAATTTTTGTTATTGTATTGCAATGAAAAGTAAGCATAATTATTTCTTTTAACATAGTATATTTGATTGCCCTGCATTATCACTCAGAATCAGTATTTGAGAGGTGTACAATGATGATCATGGCGCACCTTAACTATAATTATCATTATGAATGGTTCCATAAGTTTCAGAAAATCTCTTATTTATTAATAATTTCAAGAAATCCAAGTTGTTTATATACTAGGCACGTGTAGTCTGCAGGCTCGTAAGTGTCAATCATGGAAACATCCTAAAATGATAGCATGGCCACAAAAAAAATATATCATGCAATATGCCTTAAACAACAAAACTGAAACTTTTTCTCTCTACTATATTAAGGGAAAAAAAATTCACAATCTAAAATTTTTTTTAATCAGCAAAAAAAGATATTAAACATCTTGCCAGGCAAGACAACCCCCCAAAAAAACTAATGAAAATCAATGAAGAATTTAATTATAGCCCAGCCAGAATAAAAATGTTCATTACTTGGAAATTATATAGGCATATATTGACTAAAAGCACCACATGACTACTAATGATATTATGCCAATAAAAAATGTTAATTTCAACGAACACCACATTTTTTTTTTCATTTGCATAAATGACATCATTAGGAATAAAATGACTTCAACGATAATAAATGGTGTTAGGTTTCATCCATTTATTAGATTGCCTCTAAAACAATCAGGGAATTCTCTTTTTTTAATTTCCGTAAATGAGTCAAAATGCCAGATAATTTAAAGGTGACATGACGTCTAGCAGACTGATTTATTTTTTCAGGTACTTTATGATTCATCCTCCAAATTAATAACCCCATGTGACATTCCATTTGCAGCAAAACTAGCAATTCAGTCTGATGTCACATGAGCCCTTTATCAGCAAGTGAACCGTAAAAATGCTGAATTAAAACCTATATTTGCATGTCAGATGACCTTTAAAGGGAAAGTCCCACTTTGTAACAAGTGATGTTTTAAGTTTTTCACACTTACGACGTTTGCCTCATACATATTAGGCACAATAGATTTCACCAGACACGGAAGTTAGTGTCGCCCTCTAGGGCATGCACGTCTACGAGTTTCATGGGAGATGATGCCCTTTGTCCAGTCGAGGGCACTGTATACTTCAGTTAATTGGCGCCTATTTGGGTTTGGCATTTTTAACCAAATGCATGTATTCAGGACGTTTGATTTATTGATTGGTGAGCTCAAATCAAATTGTAATTTCCATGAATTTTATAACTTTTCTTGCTCTTCCTCCTACAACCCACTTCTTTCAAATTGGGACTTTCCCTTTAATATAAAAATCTGTACATAGTTCAGTATTTCAAACTAAGAATGTAACTTTGGTGAGATTAGTAGGCCTTAACTAAAATTTAAATAAATAAATGTCTTAACAAATTTAGGATAGCCTACAAATCAAAATCAACTAACTATAGTTGTTAATAAGACAAAAATATTAACTATTATCGAGATAACTGATCCAGCAATTAAATTCAAAATTAAATATATGAACTGAATAAGATAAGCAACATAAAAACAATTATAACTTTACCTCATAATAGAGACACGTGTAAAGCAAATTGCATAGAACTAGCAGACCACTTACCTATAAAAAAAAATAACAAATATTAATAAACAGGCATAATTATTGCATAAAATTATAATAGAAACACTTATCAAATAATGAATTTCCTCGTGTCAAAAACTAATTATATATCTATTTTTGGAAAATTTGATTAGCAAATTAAGTACGCACATCATGCACAGACAAAACCATTCATGAAGTGCTGTTATATACAATCACGAATTAGGTTGTATTAACAAAAATTGCGGCCCATCCCATATAAGCCAACTTGCCCCATGATGAGCTATTGAAATAGCTCAATAGCACACATGCAAATACATATTGAAAAGTTGATGTGCAATTCATGTAGTTCGCCACATGTATATATCTAAAACATCATGCATGGCATTTTTCCATAAGCATCTGAAATGCATTACAATCTCATTGAAAACCACACGAAGCATATTTCACACATATTTTATATATACAGCTAACTAACTGGCTGGCATTTTATGGGAACGCCCAATTTGTTTATTATACCATACCTGCTTTTGTTCATGCAATGCTACTTTTTATGGCATTAATACTAATAGCGTGATGACAGATTCACGAAAGAATAAATATAGCAAAGAGTGAAGAACACCTCTACCATAAATATACATGTGGATTATGGGGTTACAAAAATGCCTTTTTAACGAAGGATGGAATATGCATGCATTTGTAAATGTTAAAAATACTATATATTATGGTAGGCCTATATTAATTGCTATCCGAATACAATTTTTACAGCATTAATTTATTAGAATGCATATAAATAAGTTTGGACTTTTACTGTACTAAATTGCTGGTAGACATTCATAAGGTGGGAGTCGATCAAGATAAAATTAATTGTTAACTTATAGTAATAAGTTAACTCGTTTAAAACTGTATCAATACTCTTAACTAGGTATAGGTTAACGAAGTAACTTGTTTTTTGTAGTTAGGCCTACACTGCAAACAGTTTTGGCAAGGATCATTTGCTGGTTAGGCAACTACGGGTCAAGGATTAGGATTGATCAAGCATCAATTGTTTATACTGCTTTTCAGGATTTTTAATTTACCATATTCATGCATGAATTTTTAATAAACATAACTTTTAATATATCTATATTTTGTTTGGAACTTTTGGTGCAAATTTGTTGCAAAGCTGTTTTAATTTTTGCGAAATTTAAAAATACAATATAAAGTATACCTTTTTTGTTGATATTTCCTTAATTGAGTTGCCTAGTCTAAATCAAATTACTGACTGTTTGCCAAGACTGTCTAAAACACCACAAAGTTTAAATTCTCCGATTTATATATGATTAAAAATGTATATGATTTCACCCGACAGATTAAAATAAATCCACTGTGGATAAAGATAAACAGGTTCATCATGCATATATACTAGTGCTATTCTAATTTGTGATTTTACAAAGCATTTTAATAACAAGCGATTCTCATAACATCATGACTATAGAAAAATTTGACCCCAATTACATATACATCTCGAGCATTAAAATCATAGTTCAAGGGTGCTATAGCAATATCAATTGATAAACCAGTGATTCTGAATTATATTCCAACAAAGCACAAAAATTCTAAAACCACACCTATAGCAAATTATACACTGCCATATATTTCACCTTAAATTGAGAAAAAAAAGAGGCACAATACAGTTTGTATTGTAGGCATTTCGTTAGATTTCTATCTCTTTTATCGGCACCATTCTAGTACGGTTACCTCCTCCAACACACCCGACAAAAGTAGTTCTCATAATTACCATTCACGGTCATTACAGCAACAATATAATAATACAGTAAGCTCATAAAAATAATTATATAACAATTCATGCTCATAAAAGGTAAACATACAATGCAATTTCTGAGCAACAAATCCTCATTTGTAACAGCCATATTTGCCTGTTAGTGGTATGTTCACGAACGTTTCAAAATAGAAACCATGTAATTCCTGGAAATTTATCTTCTATACGTGCAAAATACATTCATAAAGCAACATTAAGCTATGGTTCTTTATCATTAATTTTTAAAATTCATGCATGTACAAAAAAAATTAATTTTAAGTTACATAATCCTAAATTAATTAATGATGCATCTTGAATTCCATCATCATTCCTATAATAAGTATTCCTAAAATTTCAGTAGATTATGATATATAATGATAGCAGCTGTATTGTTTGTAAACCTAGGCCCTATAGTTTAATGAACTACTCTTATATTCTTAATGAGCCAAGCACTTCCAAAAATACCTACTAAAAGGGGATAATAACTTATATTTCTGCACCAAAATTCTTAAAGAAAAACAAGCGGACCAACAGTGAAGTTAAATCAATGCAGCTCTATTCCAGCTTCAGGCGTCAGAGGTCAATATCAGAAATCAAAGCTGTCAGATTGGCCAATTTTTAGATTTTAGAAATATGGGAAAAAATGTATTGATAAGTCTATCAAAAAATTAACTCATCTTAAATCAATTTAGGTATATTTACTATACTGAAATGAATCTGTTAAATTTTGACCAGTATGCAAACTATATACTAAAACACCAACTTTCCACTAAGGACAATAATAATTGGACCACTGTCTTTTGCCTACCTGGATCAATTTCATGAGTTAGTTCTATCACTTGCAATTCGTTGAATGTCCTCATGGATTTTAATCAGCTAAAATTGCGACATTTGTATTACCTGTGTTTATAAGTATTATTTTTTATGTTTGCTTTTGATATACAGAGTACATATTTACTCATTAATAAATCTAAAATGCAGGACTTAATTTGTAATAAAAACTAAGGCTTAAAAACTAAATTTCTAAAAAAAATCCCCAGCTTCCACAATATGCCACTAAAAATTGGACCGATTTTAGCTACTTGGATCAATTTCCTGAGTTGTAGCAAGGCTTAAAGAATGCCCAAATAAATACACGATTATTTGTTAAAAAATCATGAATTTTTTAATACAAAGTATAACTTCTATTACCTTTGGTAAAATCATAAGTCTACCAACCTGCAGGGATTTAAGTTTCAAAATCAAATAATGGATTATACTGCCTTTTCTCAAATTTAAAAATAAAGCCCTGTGTATATATCCCCATACTTATATACAATAAACTTTAAATTAAAAATATTTTGTTAAAAAACTCTTGAAAAGAAATGCTTTCGCCCACAGCTGTTGAATATCAAATTCAAAAGCACCTATTGAAGTCTTGAAAGTCTAACAGAATAATTCTACGAAAACGAGCTTATATATTATTGGATGGAAGCCATTTTCGATGCATGCAATTGCCTGCAGCCCATTTCGAAATGAAACCATATTCGTATTACTTCCATTATTAATATATACTTTATAATCTATTTTTTTAAATCTGTATGCGGGCGCAACAATAAGTTATATACACTTAGCTCTTTCTAATCTTGAAGTCTTTAGAAGCAATTCTGTATATTTATTAGCCTATTCCCAAAATATGTACATTTGAAATGAGTTTTCTGAGAGAAAACTGCAACCTCCTATTCGCACATTTTTATTTTGAAGTAGTCACGATGGAATAATAATTTTTCTTCTTAGAAAACTATGTTGGCTTAACTGATATCCCTAGCAAATAAGAAACAATCAAGTGAGAAACAACTGGGCTTTTTAACGTTCATTACAAGTTAATAGCTTTCCATTTGGGAGCTGCTTCGTGTGCGGTTTTTAAACGTGCCGTAGACGTTGTTGCTTCATTAATAATTATATAGATTTAATTGGAAAACCCATACTAGAAAATATCGATTTTTTAAAGAAAATTAAAAGTATGATACGTATATACGGCAGCACACGATAAACAGATTTTCGTTATGGCTGCGAGCATGTTTGTTCAATTTCACAACATTGCAAAATTGTTCGAGACAAAAGTGACCACAAATAACAGGCCATAATTACAGTTTCACAGAAAACAGTCTTCGGTTTTAAATGGAAGCAATTAAAATTTGTAATAGTCTTCAATAGAGTTATTAAATAAAATCTTGCTTACAGTGATACAAAAGTTTTCATAAACTATTTCCAGCAAAAAAGTTGCACAGTATAAAACTGCAGAATTTAGTTTTCCAGCATTGTTTAAGTGCTGTAACTATTACATTATGAAAAACAAGCTTATGAAATTCTTCTAAATTCAGAAATTCAATTTAGAAATTGCAGTTATTTACAGTAGTTTGAACAGAACTGTGGAAAATCTGCATTGAACAAGCTGGCTCTGTTAACCATGCATCCAAAACAGTAAATGAGTTACATAATTAATCAGTCGGTTGTACTTTCTTATAAAATTCTTATAAAATAAGTTTTATTTTTTTCTTCAGTTATTTGAAATTTAAATTCACATTTTATTCATTTTCTTTTGCAATTTTTTAAAAGCAGAATTACTTTCTGTAATAGCTTCACCGTGGCTTTACTTTAGCTATACCAATAGATATATACTTTAAAAAGAGTTTCAACTATATGTTTCCCTTCAGAACTCCACTACAGTTACAAAATACATGTATGTTTTTGCAAGGATTGATGCGTAACCATGGGATTACATTGAAATTTTAAGTCATCTGCAGCTGCCATCTTTCTACATCATGTCATGTTTACACGACTGAACAATTACAATTTTCACATCGTGTAGTGTATGATATTGTTCCCAAACTTTATAAAGAGATGTCAAAGAAGTGCTAATGCTTTCCAGCCTTCATAATGGGTGAGATTATTCCATAGAAATGACTTTTTTCACAATTTGTAGCCGCTTATCAAATACATACACATGCATGCACCTACGTGATAATACAACATTACAGAAACTTCAGTGCACCTTTCATGATGAGGCATGCAATGAGATTATTTACTGCATGCCTCGGCAACTATACTTCAGGAAGTCTACATTTTGTCAAATGTAAGACATAAACCTCTCTTTCAATGGAAGAAGACTTTCATTCAGAGCACGAATTAGACAACTGATGAAACAGGTGCCATAAGATTAAGCCAATATATGAAGCCTTACAATGGCCTCCATGGACCTAGTGCCATTGTGGTCAATGTGCAATTCAATGGTTGACTCGTAATAATCTTTCATGTAATGCAAGCAGCTCTATAAGGATTACTATAGCTTTTCCAAGGGTAGAACCTCTCCAATTCACATATAATGCGAATTTTATCACACAATACGATGTCAGACTTCTTCTATACAACAATGCCATATTATACTGAAAGTTCTGGACATGTGCAAAATACTAGATGTACTAGTTATTCTAGTTACAATGTATTAGTTCCATATAACTGCTTATAGACTAATTCAATGCAAATGTCAAAAAAAAGGATTCTGGTACAAGTCTTTATGATAGACTAATGGTAGTCTAACATCAGGAACATGAAAATGCATGCCCTACCCAATTTCGCAAATTGCATGCCCCACAGCAGTTTTGGAGGAATCTAGTACCACTTAGTGTTCCCCCCCCCCCTCTCAAATTAAACAAGTAATAAAATTTCCAAAATTGAAATGCTAGCAAATTTGCAAATTTACATTAAATGTTACTACATTTCTATTTTTGTTAAAGGTGACATCTCATTAGGATTTTTAAAAGAATAGTAAAAACATATTGCTAGAAATCTAAGCATATCTCAATTTCCTTTAGCATGAATTATATATCGTTTATTTTATGTAAAACATTACCAGCGCCATATTTCCCTCTAGTGGTGACTAGTAAGAAAATGTTAAATATCCAAAATTGGTAGCTTCTAGACGTCTAGTACCATCTAAATTCTAGAAGAAGATGTGTTAGCTTTTGTCATTGTCAGCCCTTGTCTGGCTTCATATTTTTTCAATGCAATCAAATTGTTGCAAAAACATGAAACGTAACTGTCATTGACTTCTAATGAAAATAGATTCCATAGATTCAGTCACAGTTAACGATCTATTTGCTAGACTCCAAAGATTCCTAACATGGCTGACAAACTAGCCAATACATAGTAGTTATCGCCATTTTCACCAGTTGGTTTGTTTGGATAATTTAAATAAATTAATGCAAGTACTGATGAATTAATTTAAATTTCTGCAGACACTATTTCAAAAATTTAAGGTGTTCATTCATGCATGCAGTTCTTAACTATTCAATTCAATTTAGTAACCAATTTGATCAGCAGACAAGTGCAAATTGGTATAGGGTTTAATCCCAGAACCAAGAATTGTCCGAATGTAATTAACCAGTATTTGTCAAGCTTAATAATGACATTAAATTTCCTACAAATTCTTAAGTATCAATTGCTTTGAATCGTGGCCAATTAATTGTCAACAACTTGTGTATAATTAGGCCAACCATTTCATAACAATTAGTAGATAATTATTATATTTAATATTAAGAAACTTACTCGTTCGTTCAATACACAATCTTCACAAATATTCAAATTGTGCTATAGTATCTTTATAGACCATAATCAGCAAAACCTTAAAATATCAAAATTTCAAATGCATTTTTATAGGCAATTTGCAATTCATGTTGTGAAATCCCAAATCTTTTTAACTTTCAAAAAATTGCAAAATAAAAATATACAAAATCTCAATGCAGGTTTCCTATCCCCGATATCTGCCAAAATATTTCTGATTGATTTCTTGACAGGCGTTTCAGAAATACTTGGTGCGACGTGAAGCCTATTAAAATTACCATTTCAATAAAATATTCCATAAGAAGAACTGCTATCTAGCCTAGAGTATGTACATAAAGGGATAACTATATTCCAAAGCACTTTGTATGGGTTTTCTTCCATGTTTTTACTTATACGTCACAAGTGAACGAGAAAAGGATTATTCTAATCCGTATATAAGCACCTACTTTACGAACTACAAGCTTTCTCACTTTGAATCTTCAGTTGGAAAATCTGAAGCCACATTCTCTGGAGATTAAATTTTCAAGACTCCCCCAATGTTGATGGTTGATGGCTGCACATAGGCCTATATAGGTGCTGTGCAGTTATTTTTCTACAAAGGTTAAACTCCATTTTTTTTCACAAGTATAAATTTTTATGTGCTTTATGGTTATATATTGTATTGATTTTAAGCATATGTTATCGTTGCGTGCAGATGCATCAAACTTTCCCTTTGCTACGGGCTTTATAAAGTAATAGGCCTGAGTTCAATCCACTTAAAGGTGCAACAAGAAAAAAAAATCGAAATATAAAAACCGTTGTGCTAATATTTGCCTTTTGGTATACAGTAAAATAAACAAGTGAAAAATTACTTTTCTATACAAGAGATCTGATATGCATTAATATATGAAATATTTGACTTGCTTTCAAACTTTAGCGCATGATTATGTCCAATTAATCTATATTAGGCAGTCATAGAAGCTAGAATTACATCATTGAAAATTGAAATGTGCATAATGTTCCCTTTCATATGAACATCATGCAGATTTCATGATCGTGATATAATGGCCGAAAACTTGAGCTCATATATATGAAAGTATAATTCACTATTTCAAAAGCAAAAATATGAATTTCTGAATTATTACGAAATTCTGCAGAATAATTTACATTTATGATCAGTAGATATGTACACTAATTAAAGGGAAAGTCCCACTTTGAAAGAATTAGATGGTCGTAGGAGGAAGAGCATGACAAATTAGAAAAGGCATGAAAATTGCAATTAAATTTTAGCCTACCATGCAATCAATAAATAAAATGTCCTGAATACATGGATTTGGTTGAAAATGCAAAGCCCAAGTAGGCGCCATTTTACTGACAGTATGTTGCGCCCCTATTGGATAAATGGCATCAGTTCCACTGGCGTAACTATGATATACCTAAAGGGGAGTCAGCCATACCCAAAGGGGAGGGTTAGATCCCCAGAAGGGCCGGGTAGATTTCTATGTAATTTTGGATCCAATGGGGGGGGGTTTAGACCCCCAACCTCCCATTCCCCCTGAACGCCTATATGATCAGTTCTCATCAAACACATTAACATGCATGTCCATTTCTTCAATATGGAAACTTTGCTGCACTTATTGTTCCAGCCATTTATACAGTAAGTGTGTAAAATTCAAATGCTATTTGCTACAAGGTGGAATTTTTCCTTTAAAAGTCTTTACAAAAACACGATTTATACACAACTGCTTATTTCAGAAGAATTTGTTACATTAATATAGAGAAAAAACATTTTCTGGGCAAATTTATTCACAGTAAGAGGGTGACATCTATTTTTACATTCATAGGCACCTAAAAGTTTTTAAGAAACTTATCTAATTTATTTTCTACAGAACTACCGGTGACATGTTTTTTTTTTAAAGGAAGGATTTATAAATAAAGTTTTTGATTTTTCTATATACACAATTCGTTTTTTTATTAATTCAATACGTGAAGTTATTGTTATACAAATCAGATATATATCCTATATACCAAATCAAATGTGAGCACAAGAAGTAAAGGGGTAAGGCACTAAAATGATAACACAAGATTCTCATGAATAATTAAATTATTAAAATATTTAAACAATCTAATGAATATTTTATTCTTATCTTTAAAAAAAACACAAGCATGTTTTTATAGCAGATATTTTTCTAAAGAGAAATTTGCCTATATAAATACATTTTTTCTTCAAACGCCTTGCTTATATTCATATTGTTTACCAATTCAATTTTTTATTTATTGTTGTTAGCAAATTTGGTTGCTTGAAACGTTTTATCAAGGCATGAAAAAATAATAAACTATTTATAAACCCTAGCGTATATACATTATATATTCCAGATATCTTTATATTCACATTTAATAGTAATTAAATGCACTTAGAGCATTAAAACATAACTGATGTAGAGCATTTCATCACATGCATTGCTACAATTAGCCTATATTAATATTTAATTAAGGATTTATTGTATATCTAAATGCATAATTGGCTACTCTAGTTAATTTCATTAAATTATTTTCTACTAAATAAATAAAATGAAAAAAGACCGAAATAATTGCTTTCAAATTGCAAAAATGTCATTCAAAAGTTGTAAGTCTATGCCAGTCGCGACCAATATAAGTAATTGCCCTAAATTACTTTTTATGCAATTATCAATATACCTCCTTAAATAATAAGGTAGCAAACATAGCATACAAAATAATAATAGTAAAAAAAAATATTCACTTAAATTCTTTCAGGTGGAAGTAACACGAATCACATCATCCAGTTTTCTTTTAAGTTATTTGCAAATTTTAAATGAATAGGTCATATATAAATGTATTAGTTTGAATTAGAAATCCTAACCTGCACACAAATTACCATAGGTTAGGATTTCAGTAGCAGAAAAATCCTAACCAATAGCATATCGTACAAAGAGCTAATGGTGCCATGGCACCTATGGAATGCAACTGCAACTGGTCAAAATGTAACCAGAACTTGGTGGGGGAGTTCAGGTTAAAAAACTATTGAAACACTTTTGAGTTCATTCTTTTTCTGAACACAATAAAAAAACTTATTTAATGCTTTTGGTCAGCACATTTAAGTCCTACAAAATTCTTAAATTAAGTAGCTTCTAACAAACTCTTTAAGAAACTGTGGCAATAAAAATTCCGTAAATACTTTTCCCTTATTCTGCATGATTTCTCTCAACTTCTAAAACAACACATTTAAATAATTATGCTAATTTGCATTAGTTCAGGAGACAAGATTCACGATGGCAACAAATTTCCAAGATTTACCAACAATGACATGTATTAAAATAGGTCATGGAAAAAGTGTATAATATATTAAATAGATCTATGTATAAGCTGAAAATTAAGAATGCTATATGCAGCACACCAAGAACCACTAAATTCACACTAAAAAGCACTAAAAAGGCCATGCTATCGTCTAATAACGCACAATTCCACTGCAATATTTCCACTAGAACTGGCACAATTAAGTTAAATAACTATTTCCTAGACAATCATCAAAACGATGTAGCATTGTCTGAGCGCATGTGATATTGCCACATAAATTGCAAAGGCTTTTGTATAATCTATTGCCCATGCTACAACATAAAAATTTCAAAGCGTTGAGCATGAAATTATTAATATTATAGAGGATTATATGCCAAAATAACCCATGATCATAGACTCCTTTGTAAAATACCGACAAGATGTAGAGACAGAATGATAGTGGTTTACAAAAGGCAATTAAAAAAATAAGCCAAAAGCAAAATTAAGTTGTCCAGTCGTAAAACTTATACAGTCTTTTAATTGCCGGCGATATGGTATATCATTCGGCATTATAATAAACAAGTTATAACAGTTATAATGGGATCCAAATATTTTTTTCTTTACATTTTTTTTTGAAACAACATTCAATCTCCTTTTTTGCCGCCATGGCATAAAACGTTTCATTTTAATTGAACTGAAAAATTGCCTATTATCCTATAATACCACACGCAAATAAAAATCACACAAAAAGGGCAATTCAACAGAACAAAAAAAACCAAAAAAACAACCAGAGAATATTGGCGATTTAAAATTTAACAGCAATAATAATCATTTTCCAATCATTTCAGTATTTTTATACGATTCGTATACCAAATTACCTATTTAGTAAATTTAATTGAAAATAAGTAAGCGGTACCATTTCTGAGGTCGAAAAATGACGCCACAAGGCAGTCCGAAATAGGTGTTAACATATGTTTTGAACACACTCACATTGTCAGTTGTATGAGCACCAATTGAATTTTTCTTATTCACCTATTGCATTATGGGATAATGACGTCAATTAGAACTGCTCAAGCCCAAAAATTACTTTTTATGACTTTACTGTAAAGAAAAGTTTGGCTTCTTATGACTTTTTGGGAATTTTTATTTACTACATATGTCTACAATGTAGGACTTCGACTGTATTCAAATCTAAGGTATCCAAACAATTCAATTTTAAAAAATGCATCAGCTTTTACAAGAATTTTACAAATTTTAAAATCAGTCATATTGCATAAAATCCCAACGTCCATTAACATCAATCAAAATGTATGATGTATGCTCAAGAAGAACTTTTTATTAGGGCCTACCTTTGACCAAGTATGACATTTTATGATGTTATGACTTGAAACACCATAGGGTTATAAGGTTTTCGTTTTTCATTTCTTTTAAAAAATTATGCATAGGCCTAGATTATCGCTTGAATTTATGACTTTGCTTACTTTAAAAGTTGTAATTAGTACTATACTTGTATATAAAAACAGATATAAACTTATTTATAGAGTTCTATTCCCCTTCAAACTAGCCTTTTATTACAAGCTACTTTTTACGAAATTGGAAAAAAATTCTAAAAGTTTTGCTTTTCAAATACGAGTATTAAGTTTTTTTTTTAAATGTTAACCCTCAAGTTTGTGCACGTAGGCCAAACACTTTTTCCCTGATAAATACTTTCAAAAAAAATAAGCTTACCTATAAATTTTTAAGTAATAAATTAATGAGTTCTCTGCATAATTCATTTTTCAGGTAAAATGCATATACCTCATGCAACGATGCAGCTCTAAAGTGCCTTGTCAGGAAATTATTTTTAAAACTGTCTGTATAGTCGAGTCAAAATAAGTTTGTGCATGATACGTCACACCCCTATTTGAACCTCAATAGGGGTGTGACGTATCA